>JBBIGC010144778.1:0-19593 GCA_037576955.1 Lepidarchus adonis | reverse complement strand
ATTGAGCCAAACATGTTCATGCTGCTATGCAAGGTAAACAATATATATTTTAAATATAAAGTATACTCTCTCTCTCTTTCGCTGTGTGTGTGTGTGTAATTTTTTTTAGCATTTTTATTGTTGGTAGATCATTTATGTAGATCATTCATGTAGCTCGCAAGCCAAAAAAGTTTGAGCACCCTGCCCTAACTAAACACAAATACACCAAATGAGTCCCACAACACATAAAATACCCGAGCACACAAACAGAATAAAGTCCCAGTACACACAAAATAAACCGGCACACCTGATCTAAGTAGGCAGGGCAATTCTTAAACAACCAAGAGGTCACACAGACATGTCAGTTAATAACTGTGAAATGTTATAGGGAGCCAGTGCAGATTAAATAAAATGGAGATGATGTGATCATTTCTTCTGGTTGTAGTAAGAACTACATTCTAAACTGACTGCAGCTTACTTATGCATTTACTAGAGCATCCAAACAGTAAGGCATTACAGTAATCTAACCTATAGGTAATAAAAGCATGAACTAGTTTATCTGCATCCTTTGTACATTCTTCATTTAAATTAAGTTAGTGTTTCATTACCAACTATGGTTTCACTGAAAAATCCAACTGTGTGTCGTCAAAAAAGCAGTAGAATTTAATTCCATGCTTTCGCATGTTGCCCAGATGTAACGCATACAAAAGAAGAGCAGCTCTGTCTGTCTGACTGCCAGTGAATTTATCGTTCTACAGAAGGTTCCCACTGCTTCCACAGCCAGTGGTGATGTGCTTTACACTCCTTCAGCTGATGATTGATATTGCAGAAAGTGATATTACACTTGTGTGCGCCTTCTGTTAATGAACAGAGGATAGTCAGTTTTTACACTACACACTTCAGCATTTAGAGGATCTACTTTGTGAGTGTGTGTGGTCTCTTGCTTCTTAGCTGAGTGGTTGTTGTTCATAGACAATAATAACACTATAATGAAGTGTGAACACAACTTTCAGTGTAGGCTCAGTCTTCCAAATGACAGGAGGTTTCAATGGGAAAACACCATTACAATTGACTGGGGAGATCTAGCAGGAAAGAAAACTGATGTGGCAAAGGTGGCATCCTAAGTCAGCTCCAATTCAACAAATCCTACTGTCCGTGTTTGTGGAGCCTGTTTATCTTTGTACTTTATTGTATAAACCTGTTAGCAACTGGTGTGGCCAAAATACCTGAACTCTTTAAATAGGGGTGTCCACATAATTTTGGCCATATAGTGTATAAAGATCCTCCAAAAAACAGTGGAGAAAGAAGCTAAACTTTCTCTCTGGCACAGGGAATTGCACACAGGTACACAAAGCATGTCGGAGCCAGATAAATCAGGTAAGTATATTAAAACACAAGCAGTTCACTGGCTAAATGCAAACTTTCCACCACAATGTTCAGCCCTGTTTTACTGACTCCAGACTCCCTACATGCACAATACAGACTCCAGGAGCTGAGCAGTGTATAAATGCATAAAAATGAGCCATTAGAGATTCACCCACGTCTAAACCGGATAACTTGTGTCTCTATTACTTGCAAAGTGCACTGTGTAGGGTGTAGGGAGCCATTCTGGATTCAGATCTTTTACACCCGTCATCTTAAAGATAAAGATAAAAATAAAGATTATTTATTGTCATTGTAACAGAGTACAACGAAATGTGTGTGGAATCTCTCAGCAGCAGCAGAATAAGTACATACACAAAGAACACAATAGAAAAAATAGACATAGAAGGTGCAAGTACAAGTACTGTATGATAATTTAAATTATTTAGTACTGGAATGAGGTGAGTGTTTAGGTGCATGAGATGAGGTACTGTGATGAAAGTATAAATAGTATAAATTATGTTTTTTATATATATATATATATATATATACATCTGTCTGTGTATATACCGCACATACTGTATACATATCTGCATACATAAACATACTTATCCACACACATATCCAATATATATATATACACACACATATGCATTTCACATATATACATAAGCATCAATGAATATTGCAGACTAGAGTTAAGAAATATTTACAGATTACAGTGTGCTGGTCAGGGAGTGATTGATTGTGCAGTGTTAAGAAAAGCTGTAATGGAGGCCACAGCTCTTGGGAAGAAGCTGTTCCTCAGTCTTGATGCTAAGTGAAGGTGAACTGGGCCTATATTTTGATGCTAGAACACTAGCTGTTTTACTGTATCATGTAGAACACCTCTGATATGTCACTAGTTTGACGAAACCTAGATCACACCCAGAACCATGTGGCATGTATTTAAAAACAATAGAACCTAAAAACAACTAATGGCACATATGGCTCCTATACAATTAGTATGGCATCTACAGAAACCAGTGACATATAGACAATGACATGCAGTGGCCAAAAGTGTTAGTACAGGATATTTGACAGAATTCTCTGGCCCCATCAGGTTCTAAAATGGTTCAGTGGTTATGGTTGTCTTGGTGATTAGGACCTTGCCCTGTGATTGGAGGGCTGTGGGTTCAAGTCCACTGAGAGGCCCTTAACTGCCATACTGCTACACTGCTCCAGCACTGTTGATAGATGTCTGTTGCTCCACTTGTAAAATGCAGAGTTCATATGTGGGGGAATGGCTTAAAGGTTAGAGAAGTGTGTTTGTGACATTAGGGTCCAAAGTTTGATTCCCTGAACTAGCCAGCACGCTGACGTACCCTTGAGCAACCCCCAGCTGATCCCCGGTCACTGTAACAGTGCAGAGAATAATTTCCACTAGGGGATTAACAGAGTATAATAAATAAATGCAGTACAGTATCAAACATCCATTCGCTTGATTCTGTCGCCATCTACTGGAAATTTATACAACTGCACCTTCTGAAAACTTGCCTTCCAGACCATGGTGACCCAACCCTGTGTTTTTCCTACATTTACTTTATGTGTTTGATCATGTGAGCTAAACAAATAAAAAGCATAAAGCTGCAGTTAAAATAGTTTAAACTACAGGCCGAATATATTAAATATTAATATCTTAAAATGTTGTTCAGTTGTATCTGCAATACATGAATATGTGTCACTGTAATCTAATAAACCTGAACAATTTGTAATCTGAATGAACTTGCTGTCTTTTACTTAAGGATTTGCTCTTCCCTTTTAATAAACAGTTCCATTAAAAACATTATCCTAGGTAAAAAGCAAAAGTAGATTGTGAGGAACATCTACAAAAGGGAAGACTACCTACTAAAACCAAACCAGAAATACATCTGTAGCTTCAAGTTGATGTGCTGGAAGCAGGAAAAATAGATGAGCATACAGATCATGGCCACTTTGTCAAGAGCGACTTCCAAGGTACAGGAACAATTTTATTCATGCAGGACAGCACTGGAGTGAGTGGTACTATAAAGGCCAATCCCCAAACGTTGTTCACCTAGATCAGAGTTACCTGGTAGCTGGGCCTAGACAACTGAGTCCAAGAGCTGCAGTAGTTAGATCATAAGTGATCAAAGGAAGAACTGGTGAATGAACAACAGGGCCATGGGTCCCAAAGGCTCAGCGATATGGTGAGTGAGGGGTAGTCCATCTGGTCCAATCCCAAAGAGGAGCTTCTACTGGCTCTTCCTGAAAGGTGTCAGAATGCACAGTGCACCACAGTCAGAATGATCTGTCTGCACAAGGGGGACCTACAAAATATTGTGGTGTTATTACTATGGCTAATCAGTGTTTGCACAGGCTCACCAAAATCAGACAAGATTGGAAAAACGTTGCCTGGTCTGATGAGTCTGGATTTCAGCTGCGGCATTCAGATGGCAAGGTCAGAATTTGGTGTAAACAACATGAAATCATGGATCCATCCTTCCTTGTGTCAACAGTCAACATGGTGTGGGGGACACTTTCTTGGCCCACTTTGGGCCTCTTAGTACCAACTGAGCATCATTTAAACACCACAGCTTACCTGAGTATTGTTGCTGACCATGTCCATCCTGTGATGAGGAATGTGTCCGACACTTTGTTGAATCTATGCCATGAAGAATTAAAGCAGTTCTGAAAGTAAAAGGGGGCACAACCCGGTGCTAACACGGTGTGACTGTGAGTGTATATATAGTACCATCAATAATGTTTGGGACAAAGACATTTTTTTAGTTGACTTACCCCTCAGACACACCAGACTTGAATTTAAAATTTGCATACATTTTATTTTCACCATGTAGAAATTACAACACTTATATGTAGCCCCTCTTATTTCAGGGCACTACAATGTTTGGGACAATTAGCTTCAGATGTGTTTGCGATTACTCAGGCGCGTTACAGTCTGAAATTGCCATTGTTCAACATTAGGAGAAAAGCTATTAGTCAAGGAAGCTAGTATGAGGCTGGAAAACGAGAATAAACCCATTTGTGACATTGGTCAAACCTTAAAACTAACAAATTTCATCTTAAGAAGGGACCAGTTGAAGCAGAGACTGCATGATTGTACACCACCCCCACGTGACCTGGCAGAACTGTGTGTAGCACTTGTGGAAGAGTGAAACACAGCCTCAGAACAACATCATGAGGATAGTGAGGAGCATGAGACGTCGCTGTCAAGCGGTCATTGTGGCAAATGGTGGAATTGTCAATAGTTGTTATTTGGGGCTATCCCTGTTGTCTAAATTTTTCAGGTAATAAATATTAAACTAATGAAAATTGTGTTTCTTCTCATACATTATTAGTAATATCAAAGGGAACTTTTACTTATTTCATTAAAATTCAGAGAAAATCACTCATGTAAATAACAATTTCCCTAACTTATTGTGAGTAATGTATGTATATATATATTGTGGGTTGAGAAAAAATGTCCTTCCTGATTTTTTATTTTTTCCATGTTTGTCGCACTTGAATGTTTCAGATCATCAAACAAACTTAAATATTAGTCAAAGACAACACAAAATAGTTTGTAAATGAAAGATTTTATTATTAAGGGAGAAAAAAAATCCAAACCTACATGGTCCTGTGTGACAAAGTGATTGCTCCCCTGTTAAAACATAACAGTTGTACATCACACCCGAGTGTTTAGCTACACCCAGGTCTGATTACTGCCCATCTGTTTTCAATCAAGGAATCACTTAAATAAGACCGGCCTGACAAAGTGAAGTAGACCGAAAGATCCTCAAAAGCTAAACATTATGCAGAGATCCAAATAACTTCTGGAATAAATGAGAAAGAAAATAATTGAGATCTATCAGTCTGGAAAAGGTTATAAAGCCATTTCTAAAACTTTGGGACTCTATTTAACCACAGTGAGAGCCATTATACATAAATGGCAAAAACGTGGAACAGAAGTGGCTGGCCAACCAAAATTACCCCAAGAGTGCAGCAACGTCCACATTCAAGAGGTCACAATGGACCCCACAACAACATCCAAAGAACTTCAGGCCTCACTTGCCTTAGTTAAGGTTCAGTCCTCAGTGTTCATGACTCCACCATAAGAAAGAGACTGGGCAAAAATGGCCTGTGCCAAGACTAAAACCATTGCTGAACAAAAAGAACATTAAGGCTTGTCTCAGGTTTGATGATTCCCAAGACTTTTGGGAAAATACTCTGTGGACAGATGAGACAAAAGTTTAAAATTTTGGAAGGTGTGTGTCCCATTACATGACATGGAAGTAACACCGCATTTCAGAAAAAGAACATCATGGCAACAGTAAAACATGGTGGTGGTAGTGTGATGGTCTGGGGCTGTTTTGCTGCTTCAGGACCTGGAAGACTTGCTGTTATAACTGGAACCATGAATTCTGCTGTCTACCAAAAACTCCTGAAGGAGAATGTTCGACCATCTGTTCGTGACCTCAAGATGAAACGAACTTGGGTTCTGCAGCAGGACAATGATCCAAAACATACCAGCAAGTCAACCTCTGATTGGCTGAAGAAAAAACTAAATGAAGGCTTTGGAGTGACCTAGTCAATGTCCTGACCTGAATCCTTTTGAGATGCTGTGGCATGACCTTAAAAATGCACTTAATGCTTGAAAACCCTCCGATATGGCTGAACTAAAAATAATTCTGCAAAGATAAGTGGACCAAAATTCCTCCACAGTGCTGTAGAAGACTAATTGCAAGTTATCGCAAACACTTGATTGCAGTTGTTGGGGGCCAACCAGTTATTAGGTTTAGGGGGCAATCACTTTGTCTCACAGGGCCATGTAGGTTTGGATTTTTTTTCTTTAATAATAAAATCCTTCATTTAAAAACCACATTGCGTGTTTACTCGTCTTTTGACAAATATTGTGAAAAACATGGGAAAAAAAGATGAAATCAGGAAGGGGGTGAACACTTTCACACCACTATGTATATTAGTATTAACATTAATACATCTATATAGAAATTACAGTGACTTTTATCATTAAGAAAAATGTACATTTTCTTATTGTATTGAATTGTCCAACTGTCAAATTGTACTTAACTAGCATTTTTGAATTTCTAAAATAAATTTTACATGTTGTATAGCACAGGATCAAACAGTTACAATATGTACACAATTTAAACTTGCATGTTAGAAATTACATTTATATGTAAGTTTAAAGCGATATGTAGCAAACTGGGTAGAATCAATCACACAATGGCCCTACACCTAATACACAAAAAAACAACCTTTTTTTTTTAAAAGGTTTAATCTTAACTTTTTTTCCAAGACAGGTTAACATGCACTTTAACTGGAAACTGCATATAGAATTGAATGAGGTAGCCTACAGTCTGAAAAGAACTTCTCATGATTGTCTTTCACTTACATACCAACAACATGCATTAGCTGAATAATTAATAAAACATTCCCCCAAACTTTAAAGCATGCAAATCATAAACCACACATGCATCCACTGCTCTGAAAAATAACTTCGATAATATGGCCCTTCAACCATCTGTTACCAATGTTTCAACATGTTAGGTTTATTTTCTTTGTAGAAATATATACACTAAAAACATAAGAACCTAAAACTAAATAGGAAAATAAAAAATAATGTATTAAAATGTAATTTATTCATATTAGTTTTAAAATAGCTTATAAAAACTGAGAATATATGTACAAATAAAACATGGCAAAAATTCATGGGCACTGCTGACCAATAAAAACTGTGATGTCAAATAAATAAATAAATAGGCTTCACTACATTGACATTTCATGCAATCATTCCGCTAAATGACTAAGGCTCGGTTTTCCCCCTTATCTGGATGCCAATCTGTCAAGACATGTCTGGTGTCTGAAGTTTGCTTTTTTAGTTTTGCACTTGAGCTATGAGGAAACATATGTGGCATGAATAATGTTGCTAAAGCTAAACAGAAGTATCTATCATTTTGAAGATAATCTGTACTTTGGCATAGTATCTTTCAGCGTCAGAAAACACAAACAAATTCATTACAGAACAGAAATTTCTCCTGTACCATGAGTGCATCAGTGAGGATATTAAGTGTTTTGCTTGATGAGAAGACGGTGAACTGCCATATTATTGGTTATCAGTCATTTTAAGCTGTGCTCAATGAGGCAGCAAGGTCAAAAAAGGTCAAATTTGATTTCAAGATGACTAATACAATTATGTGGAAAGTCTGTTATGAATTACACATTGGATTTTGAACCTTGTATCTGCCATATTGACATGTATTTAATCTTACTCTAAAAAAAGCCTTTCTGGAGTGTTTCTTTCAGTAAATAGCCCTGACACTGAGATACAGCTGTTTACCCTCAGACAGTAACCCAGTGGTTAGGCTGCCACTCATCTTCAGTCAGTGCCAAATCAAGAACATGTCCTCATAAAAATTGTCCCACCAAAAACTGCTGATTCCTTTGATAACAAAGACTTTAACCCAGCACTTCAAATCTAACCACCAGGAGAGTTCACCTAGCTATTTCAGCCTAGAAAAAAACGTTATGTGCAACCAAGCTTAATAATGAAAGAAGTTTAAATACAAACAGGATTCTACTGAATTATGAATTATGGGACATGAAATTGGGGTTCTTTGCTCTGCATTTATCTTTACATTGTAAAGCTGCCATATACATGTAAAGAAATACAACAGTGGAGGTGAGGCGACATGAATAAAAATTACAGCCAGAAAAATGTACTGCGACCAAGCCTCATTTAACACACCACCTCTTATTGCTTAAACAGCAGAAAAAATCTGCTTATTTCAGACTGTACATGTCCTATTTAAATACCTGATTAAGTAAAGACATGCTTAGATGAGTCTGGAATAAATAAATAAATATATATATATTATATATATATATATAGTTATCACACTCATCCTGATTAGATACATTTGCCTTGCATCACCAGTGCAAAATTAAATGATCCAATTCAGACGCCAAAAATGTCTTGGCAAATCAACTACATTCAGGGAAAATATTTTTTTCTCCACCAAACCATCACATGAAAGCCGCTTTCTCTCAGTCGGGCCGGTTCCGTCTGCGCAGACCCATTCCTATTTCTTCTGGAACTTGCTGAGCCACTCCCACTTCCTCCACCTCCTCCAGAGACGGCATGCTGGAGTCGCTCTCACATCCATCCACTTCCTCACCTCTCTCTTCATCCTCCTCTGTTCCTCTTTCTTCACACTCCTCTTCATTTTTGTCTTCATCCTCCTCTTCCTCTATTTCCAGCGCACTCTTTGGTGTGTGAAGTGAGTGTGCTGTGTGAGGGTGTGTATCTTTGCTGCAGTGTGTTGGCGCTTTCGTATTTCCAAGCGTTTCCATGGCGGTCAGAGACTCGATCAGATTGTCAAGGTTACGTTCACATGATGCATCTGCAAAACAAAACCAGGAAGTAAACTTGACAAATCACACTTACATAATGCACACATGGGTGCACAAACACACTCTCACACTTACACTCTCACACATCCACATTTACAGCAAAACATATTACTTCAGCTGCAGGCTACGCTCCTAAAGAGAAAGACTAATCTTAATTTAGGACTGTTTATGGCTCAATGTAAAAATAGATTCAACTGTATTATCACAATGAATTAGCGATGATTATTTATCCTTCTGAACAATAGTATTATCAACTCTCCCAATGCTCTCTTTCAAAGCTGGGAAAACCCATTTACATTTACACCAAGTACATTTACAGGAAAAAAAATGCTCTTAACTTTCATAGCAAGCGTCAGTGCAGCTTTCAACAAAGACTATCAAAAAAAATGAAAACGACCAAACTCCAGAAACTAATTTTGTTCTGATGGTGCAGAAATTCAGACCCAAATTACAGAAAATCTAATGTAACAAAAAATGCAAAATATTAAGATATAAGGACACTATAAAATACTGTTCATTTACAGGCTACCCACTCACTATACGCTTCTAGGTCTATGGATATTACACACTTCATAGTCAAACATTAAACTCGTATTATTGACTCAAACTGATGTTAACTAGCCATCTAACTAAAGAATGCACCAATATTTAACACAGTGCCTCATTATTATGCATTCTGGTATAGATATAGCAGCAGTATCAATATTCAAATACACCATGAGGGCACTTTGTTAGCGTTATTTACATTTTAACATTGCCCAAAATAAAAACAAGAAACTGGATAGTGAAAGTGACTAGTTGTTATTGTGAACACACAGTGCACCACAAAGAAATGTGTACTCTGCATTTAACCCATCACATGTGGAGCAGTGGGCAGTTGTCAGTGAAGGGGGGGCGGTACCTTGCTCAAGGGTTACCTCAGTGGTGCCCGGGCTGGAACTTGAACATGGGACCTTCCGATCCCAGGGGCAAAGTCCTAACCACTGCCCCACCAATGGTTGCCAATTGAGCGCTTGGTGTGTTCTTACTGGGACTGTGCTTTCATCTTCTTATTCATACACATTCTGGCACTGTACAATTTACAGCTTGTTGGCATAAATACCTCTGATACCACAGATAGTTACAATATGCACATGGTCTTCAAGCCTAGTGTGTACCTGCTGTGTTGTTGGGTGGACACTGCAGGCCTCTTTTTTTCATCAGGTCACGAATACATTGCAGCTGAGACATTATCTCATTCTTCTGCTCCATGGCAACTGATTTCACACTGTCACCAAATAAAAAATGGATCAACCCATTTTAGACTCAGGAAGGAAGGAAGGGAGGGGATGGATGGAGGGATGGATGGAGGGATGGATGGAGGGATGGATGAAGGTAAAACAGAGGATACATTAAAGAATTGTTTACACTACATGATTTAAGTTAAGATTTCAAGATGAAGACATTGCCACAATCTTAATAGTGTAGGGGAGGGTTTCACAGGGTCATTGACACAAGTGATGCATCATAGCCAATGCCATCAGAATGTTTTGCAAAAATAAAGTGTTGAGAGAGCACATTGGTTTTACCCATTAAGAGATGTTCCCTTTATGACACCTTGGTAATGAGACTTTATCAGCTATCAGTTGTGACCGAAACTGCTGATTTTAATTTACTTTCCATGCCTTTTCGCATCTTAATTTCTTCATGTGTTCAATACTTTTTCCCTGTGTCGTTCCATTTTATTACACATAACTTAATGTATGGACATTTATGGTTTGATTTCTTATATGTGGATTGGATGGGTTGTTACTGACATCTGGTGAATTTCATGTCAATAGCACCATTAGAATTATATTTATTTAGAAAATTGGTGACATGTTCAATACTTATATTACCCACTGTACAACATGTCAGATATTCAGCCTCTGTTTGTGACAATACTATGATTGGCTTTTATCTCGCTTCAGGGTAGTTCACACATAACGACTCGTTGTTGCAGATTAACCATGAATCACCTCCAATCCGAGGCTTTCGTCTGCGATTTTCAAGGGAACTCTGCTACCTGGAACTTGTAGTAAGAGTCTTGTAGTGTGAACAAGGCTTAAGAAGGCACCATTCACTGTTTGTCTTTAATAGTAAGTTGAATGAACTACATTTGTATTGTAATTGCAACCCCTGGTTCCTATCACCACTGCTGTAATGTTGTCTTTCTTAGAAACACATTTGGCAGAAATTGTGAATAACTGGTGGAATTTCCCTGTATACTAATAGTTATTTTTACTGTCATTGTTTCCTTCCATATTTATTGGGAACATATGTTCCTGTTTTTTTGCCACTTTAGTTTCATGGTTGTTATTGTTCATTAAGTTTTATGAAAAACTGAATAATGAATGTTCTTTTTCCATCTCTTAGTAATTCTCACCAGATCAGATGTGTGCAGGCCAGAATGTTGTGTGTGTTGTTCTCACCAATTGGTCAGTGGGTCCAACTGGGACAGTATGGAGTTGAGCATCTTCTCTGTTTGTGCCAAACGTTGCTCCAGCTCATTCAGTTGAGTCTCTACACAAGCACACAGATATACCAAATTAGGGGTATAAAAATGATATGATTGTGAGAGATGGTTTTATTTTGTGCCCAATTTATTCATCTCTGATTCTAATAAGTAGCTAGGACTCCGCCATCAAACATTTACTACAAGCACTCTTAGAATGAAAGCTAGCATGTAATTTCTTCAAGTCATATGAAAACAGTCAATGCATTAGACAGCATAAAAATAAAACTGGAAGTGACTACTGTGTCATGGTGGCTGCCATCGTGCTTTGAGTGATGGGGAGATGAAAGGCCATCCATTCACTCAGAAAGGCCAACTGTGACTAAGAAGTAGAATAATTAAATTGTCCAAAACTATTATTAAATCAAAATTTGCAGTTGATGAAAATGAGAAACAAATCTGCACTGTGTTTAATCATAATTTCACTCAATATTTTCTCAGGTTTCATCCATAATGGCACTTGTGAAAATAGAGACACTTATGACTGAAGTTTATGCAGAAGTAGCAACAGGTCTACATGTTAAATGATGTATCTAGACAATTAATGGCCCTCACCCTACCCCCATACACAGACACACACCCCACCCACACACCTGTCTCCTCAGACTTCTTGATACCTTGGGCTGTTTTCTCTTTTTGAATCCGAGTGTCCTCTGCAGACTTTATCTGTTCATGCAAGAGAATGAGAGAAAAATCTGAGTTAGCTTAATGGAAGTAATGGAAGTTAGCACAGAATAAACTGCTAAGAGATGTTAAGTAGTTAAACAGAATTGCTTATGTGTTATCTGACACTGTATTGCACACTTATCTATGAGTGATCTTAAAACAGTAGCAGACATCTAGAAGTATGATTTTGTTTGTACATTGGTCAAACGTTGTTTTTCTAAGTGAAAATAACTACAGTCAAACCACGTTAGCTCGCCCCCAATGGGCCGTGCCCGAAATGTGGCGAGAGGCAGGGATGGCGAGCGGTCACACACTTGGTTGTTGTGGAGTTTCTCTGTCATATACGGTAGTAGATTGTTGTTGAACACCAACTAAATGCTTTATGGTAATACTGGACTCCCACGAGAGACACTGAGAGCAATGCATTATGGACTGTGTAGTGTTTAGAGCGGAGAACGGGTGGGTAATACAGTCAGCAAAGGGGTGGAGACAGTTTAGGAAAGATTGTGGGTTAGCGACATGGCGAAAGTAACACGGAAAGGTAACTGGTATATGCGTGCTGCTCCAGGACGAGGATGCGGACGCAGACATTTACACACATTGCTGGATGTTAATAAAGCCTCTGCAGCATCATTACCTCCATGAGTTAATCGGGCATGAGTTAATAAGGAGAAAATGGTGGTAGCAGCAGTACCACGAAGGCTACATCGCTAACACAGACCTAAGTTTGTCGAGCTATTGCTGGAGAAACGTATACACCGGGCACTTTGCATGTTGTGGCAAAGGCGAGAGGTGAGGACGGCAGCTTAATGTAAATAACATGGAAGAAAAAACGTTCTGCAGCCTTTAATGATGAGGTGAGTTTAGCGAGATAAAGAGGGCCAAGTTAACAGGGTTTGACTGTTCATGTGTAATAATGTATTTAAAAGTACACTATTGCACACTTTTAATTAATTTCTGACTTAGGAAAGAAAAATAACTAAAAAAAACATGCATTAATTTATATCAGTTTTTAATACTTTAAACTCAGCAAGTAAGTAGAAACACGCATCATATGAATAGGGTATGTTCATATGTTTGCATGGGACTGTACATTAGCCTTGTAAAAATGAAAGAACCAAAAGAAGTCACCAACTGTCTTGAATGATTGACTATATTTGGAGTAGGAGGAGAGAGCAACTATGGTTTTGAGTGTGACTTATTTTTGCTCTACACCATTTCTTTATTAAAATCAGTGGAAGAGCTTCTACCTTGAGAAATTTGTAAGCAGCAAATATGCCAACTCCAATGGCATACAGGGGCATCAGAGTGAAGACGTATCCTTTGCTGTTGGATTTATATTTATCACTGCGCATTTCCTGCTCCATCAGCTTTTTCATCTGCTGCATATTTTCTGCACTGCCAAATGCCTGAGGCTGGGGGCCCTTTAGAGCCCCAGGGGCCAGTGGGGGACCTGTAGCACAGAGACAGTTCTGTGAGGCTTGTTCAGTTTCTTATTTATACCACAAACTTAAATGTATTTTATTAGCATTTATGTGATAAACCAACACAACCAACATGATTTTGAAGTGAAAGGAAAAATGTTTACCAATAACAATCTGAAAATTGTGTCTTGCATTTGTATTCAGCTTCCAAGAGATAATTTGTAACTTTGTTGAACCACCTTTCACTGCAATTGTAGCTGCAAGTCTTTTGAGATACGTCTTTACCAGCTTTGCACATCTAAAAACTGTAACTTCTGTCCATTCTATACTAAATAGCTCCAGCTCAGTCAGATTGTGAACTGTGCATGATCCCTAAAGCAGTGAGCCACACTTCACTATCTGACAGTCTGACAGATGAATAGAAGTTTGACAGATGCCACTTTTTAATTAATTTATTTATTTATTTAACAAGGACAACGGACAGTTAGCAACCCAACCGGAATTATCTATCAAGCTAAATTTCACCTGCAGACAATATTTTACATGAATTTACAGCTAAAATTAAAACAGTGTGCACCAACATTATAAAATGCACCACACAATACAAAATACAATAAATAAAACAAATTTTAATCAGCATTGTTCTCTGCTTTGGCCAATAAGTATATAAAAATTATTGGATACCAGCATTTGGCTTCCAAATCAGTGCATCCCTAATTATTTTACAAAACTTTATTATAAGCTAATTATTTCCATTATCTAGCATGAAATATGTGATTAGCCATAATAATAAGCTCACAGTTGGGTGAATTGCTGTTGTGTTTTTGTAGATACTTGGCTCATTTGCATGATTATCACCTCCTGCATCTTACACGTTACACGTATACATGGGGTATGTGTGAAAAAAAGTGTGATATAAACAACAGGAAGGTTTCAAAATTAGGTCCTTCATACTGCTGAGCATCTGCTTTTTAAAACATTTCGACTGAGCAGCTACCTCAGCCTTCAGATCCGTTTCACTGAATCAGAAGTTTTAGACAGAAAATACTGTAATTTTGTAACATGAATGAACATAATGTTATCATCCGTTATTAAATTATCATTACTACATAATTGCTATTAGTACTAATGATCTGTGCGGTGATTAAAATATCTGCACAGCAATGGTGCTGAGGAGCAACAGCTGGCCAGTTGTTTTCCCCAAACCATTGTACACTGTCTAGTCTCTATGTCCAGGGGATGTAAAGTTAATGTAAATTGTATAAAACAGTTTTAGTACACTCTTTCCTTTTCGTTTGTCTCTTCACACATCGGTTGTGAAAAAGACTTTAACCGTAATACAGCTAATACACAACGCTTATAGAACCTAGTTCTCCTGGCTCTTCTAGTGTCCCACCCCAATTCTAATCATACCATTACAGGGGGAATGAAAAGTTTAATTAAATTTAACTGGACTGCATATGAATAGACCTCATGTATAGTCACGCCAAGGTGGTTCCATGTTTTGGCCGTGTTTATTTAGTCCTCTGTTACCGTAAAAACAAGTAAATATTGACAATTGTTTTGTATTTTAGGGAAAAAACTGAGGTAATGTGTCTCGTTCAGAAGGGATACATGCAAAACGCACTGAATTCAGTGATATTTAAATAGTTTTGATAGCAATATTGCTTATTGTTACAACAACAAACACGCAGTAGCATATCTACCTCTCCTCGTTCTCTCCTCTTTCACACCAGCGCCGCCGCCAAACATCCGTGGGATCACGATGAAGAGGCAGAGCGCGGCGGTGAAGGCCAGCACGAGCTGCTGCACCGGGGACACCATGAAGCACAATTACAGAAACGAAAGGTGGCGACTTGAACTACGTGTGTGTATACACACTAAACCAGCAGAGAACACCTAACTCTTCTTCTGCTTGAAATTAAAGCCAGCTCACGTTGAGGCGCATTACTGCCACCTAGTGGAGGCTCCTTGCTTCGTCCTGAAAGAACATGGGGGATGGGATGACACAATGTCTCTAGGAGAAGCTGTTTCTTTTAATTTTAAATGACTGAAAGCAGTTAAATTGAATATACATAAAGATGCGTCTGACAATGAAGAAGAGAACTACAGCCTGATGTTTTCTGGTTTGCTAATAAAAAACTAATTGCATGTACAGGGGTTCCTCGAGTTACGTCAGGGTTTTGTTCCTCTGGGTGTGACATAACTCGATGTAACTCGGATCTCATGCATGCAATGATGCTGCAGAGGCTTTATTGAGCAGCACTGTTTTTTATTAACAGCAGCAACATGCATGAACTGTCTCATTTTACAGTAAAGCATTTAGGAAACATTTTTCCAGACAGAAATGCTCTTACACCACAGCAGTAACTCATTGGAGAGGTGACTTGTGGCAAAACCACACTGACGGTGCCTTAGCACAGCGCACTATTAACCCCCCATCTCACCCACCAATCCACATAAACTCTTATTCAACACTAACAATGAATAAAAATGAAACATCTCAGAAATAACACCATAATAACAATAGCAGAGCTACTCCGTGCCGCAAATACAGTCAGACAGAATTTAGAATCAATAAAACTCAAAGGAACCGAAAAGGAAAAATAGCAGGAGGAGAAAACAGCAGCGCCGCCTCAGTCAGTGCAGAGGCAATTACTTGGCTTAAACAGTAAACAAACACCAGTTAACATTACCCGACGCCAAACTGCACATCACGTAGGGAGTGTATACCTACCTGACAAAAAGCAGACAGTCTGACTCAACCAGATATCAATTGGCCCTGCAGCGCACTAGAGAAAACAAAGAAATATCAGTGTTTAATGAAAATGCCACCCCCCTCTCCATTAACCACACAGCTACAAACAAACCATGCAGCTTCTGTCTACGTGCACACCATAGGGGCAGTCCTAGTCGTGATGTATACCAGGCAACGTAAACCCAGCCTTAAATACTATGGAGGACCATTCCGATAGGCTATCACAAATAACCTATCACCTACCTGTGAGCAAATGTGAAACCTCATCAATCACATTGCCACAATCTTCGCCCAGACGATTATCCAATCAACCTAAGTCCAAGGGCTGAACAGTGCGGACATGGAATTGGAAGAAGCATTCAGCCTCAGCGCTCTGGCAATGGCTCCTCAACTGCTGGTGATATACTTTCTGGGTGAGATGTTAAGGGTTCCCCCCCGATAGGCAGTGGTGGTTCCTGCCCAAACATCAGAAAATAAGGAGAGTCTCCAGTCACTTGATGGGGGTCATATTATAGCAGTACAGTAATTGTGGAAGTGCAGAAACCCAATTGTCCTTCCGCAAACTGGGCAAAGTATGCAAGAGATTGTGCAGTGTCACTGCCCGTTACCGGCCGGGTGCCATGGGGTAGTGTGAGACCTTTCCACCTGGTACAAGCTACATAGCTGCTGGATAAGGGATGACTCAAAACTACGGCCTTGGTCTGAGTGGATGTGAGCAGGAACCCAGAACTTGCAAAACCACTCAGACACCAACACCTGGGGCACAGTTTCAGCCCGCTGATTTCGAGTAGGGACCGCATGCGTAAATTTACTAAAAACATCAGTCATTACCAATATGTTCTCTACTCCCAAACGCGAGGGCTCAAGCAAAGTAAAGTTGATGGCCAAAATCTCATTTGGCCTTTCTGCCAACAGGTTGCCCATGAAACTCTGAAGCACCAACTGCGTATCCTTGGCAACCTGACATCTCTCACACTCACAGCACCACCGAGCCACCTCAACTGTAAGGCCTGGCCAACGTTGGCAAACCAGCTCCGTGGTGCAATAAACGCCCTGGTGCCCATGCCCTTGGTAAAGTCCAGCCAAAACCTCACCCTACAAAGCAGCCTAAAGGACTAATTGAAAGATTTCCTCACCTACATCTGGCCGAAAAATGCAACAATACAACACGCCTTCCTTATCCACCAATCGATCCCACTGACGCAGCAACACCAGGGCGGGTCTAGACATCTGTCTGCGCTCTGCAAGGAAGGGGGAACTCCTCGTCTCCAAAACCCCAAGACCAGACCAATGACTGGGTCAGCCTGTTGACACATGCCCATTTCACCCCAAAACCGGGCAGCACAGAGACCACTGCCTGAGTTGCCTGTACATGCAACTCCACTACAAACACCTGCTAACAAGTAGCCGGCACCTCAACTCCCAGCAACAGTGCACTTACCTCACACTGGCTGGAAGGATCCTACTTTGAAAGGGCATCTGCATTTCCATTACTTCTACCGGACTGATACTTGATGGTAAAATCAAACGCTGCAAGCTGGGCAGCCCAACATTGTTCAGTGGCAGCAAGTTTAGCTGTTGCCAAATGGCTAAGAGGGTTATTGTCAGTATAGACAATGCACTTATGCCCCAACAGATATTCACGAAACTTTTCAGTGAAAAACTCCAACTTCATGGAGATATAATTAGCCATATTGCGCTCAGTGGTCCTCAGACTCCGGCTGGCATACGCAATAGGTCTCATTCTCCCACCCTGCTCCTAGAGGGGACTGCCCCCAAGCCACCAAAATTAATGGCAGAGAAAAATCAGCGTATGCCAACACAAGAGCCGTGGTAAGCCTGACCTTTAACTCCGCAAAGCTCTGCTGGCACTGCTCTGACCAAACATCAGAAAAGCTCTTGCCAGCCCGTACCCGGGGCCTGACAGCAGCACACTCAGCCACTGCACGGTGTAAAGGAGATGCCAACTTTGCAAAGCCCTGCACGAAACGTAGCTAGCAAACCCCAAAAACGAGCTCAGATGCTCTAGTGGGGCATCGCCACTGTGAAACTGCCTCAACCCAGCACCACCTCCAACCGCTCCAAGTGCTGTAAAATGGATGAGGAGAACACCACAATGTCATCCAAATATAACAGTAGTGAACTACACTGTTGATCCCCAAACATCCGTTCCATCAAACGCTGAAAAGTGCTTGGAGCATTGCACAGTCCAAAAGGCATATGGTTAAACTCAAACAGGCCGAAGGGGGTACAAAAGGCAGTCTTGGCTCGGTCACTTTCCAAGGCCGGGATCTGTTTGTAACCACTAGCCAAATCCATAGTGGAAAACCACCTAGCCCCCATCAGGAAATTGAGTGACTCCTCAATGCGTGGGAGGGGAAAAGCATCCTTCCTAGTCTTTGCATTTCATTGATGGTAGTCAACACACATGCGCAGACTACCATCCTTTTTCTGGACAAGCACTATAAGCAACGCATATGGACTACAGCTTTCTCTAATAACATTGGTGTCAACTCCGGGCATGTACCAGTTGGCACCAAGGACCAGTCCATACAGATTTTTGTCATTTATCACCCGTGGTTTATTCACATTAATATAAAAAGGAGGAATAACTCAAACTAAATAAAGTATTCCAGCAGCTGCTCCACTCCCACCGGATTGCGTGACCCGACTGTATCCATCCGTCTCCGCCTCTCACGCGTCCTCGGAACAGCCTGGCAACCCCAGCGCTGCTGGGAAAAGACACAAAGAAATAGTCTATTAGTGCATCTGCGATTACAAGGCCGATCCACTGGCAGGGTAGCAGCAAACAGGAAGCGGCCCGGGCAAGTTCATACTGACGGCATCAATTTTACTTCCTCCCCTTTTCTTCATCTTCTTGGGGCACTCCCCACTCACAGCTGGTGATTGCGTTGCTTCCTCCCCGGGATACGGGCCCACTCACACTGACTCCTCTGAGATCTCCCCATGCACGCTCCTTGCAATGGGTCCTCTGCGGCTGGGGCTCTCGTACCTCTGAGTGCAGACACTGACTCCTCCGAGGTCTCCCTGCGCACGCTCCTTGCGAAGGGTCCCCTGCATGCTTTCACTTGGCAGACTCATTTTCTCCTTTCCATTCCACCGTGTCGTTCCACCCGACTCTAGGGAGGAGGAAGAAGAAGGAGAGAAGAGAAAAAACCATTCGGCCAGCTACAGTTTGCAGTACTTGGTTGAGTGGGAGGGGTACGGGCCAGAGGAGCAGAGTTGGGTTCCGGCCGCGGATATCCTGGACCCCGACCTCCTGACAGAATTCCACAGCAGGCGTCGGGAGCGTCCTGGGCCTCGTCCTCGGGGTAGGCCTCCTGTCTCCACGCATGGAGAGCGTCAGGGGGGGGTACTGTAAGGAGAGCTACGGCTCCCTCTGGTGGTTGGCCTAGGGCCAGATCGCCGGAATACTAACGAGT
>JBBIGC010144697.1:0-19625 GCA_037576955.1 Lepidarchus adonis | reverse complement strand
ATCCATCCATCCATCCATCCATCCATCCATCCATCCATCCATCCATCCATCCATCCATCCATCCATCCATCCATCTACCTATCTATCTATAGTGAATTAAATAATTATTTGACCCCTCGTGGATTTTGTAAATTCGACCACTGATAAATAAATGAACAGTCTATCATTTTAATGGAAGGTTTATTTTTACAGTGAGAGATAGAATATAAAAAAGAAAATCCAGAAAATCATTATTTAAAATATATATATTGATTTGCACTTCATTGAGTAAAAGAAGTATTTGAGGAATTTTGGTCCTCTCCTCTTTGCAGTTCAGTTCAAAATTATTAAGGTTTTGAGGTTTCCATCATGGCATAGTGTATTACCAATGGTTTTTCATGGTGACAGTGGTCTCAGCTGCCTTGAGATCATTGACAAGCTTCTCCCAAGTATTTCTACACCTCTTCACAGCTTCTTGCTTATGGTTTTGTAGCTCATTAGAGCCTTGTACAGGGCTACAATCTTGTCTCTGTCTTGTCTTAATTAAGTGAGTTTGTGGACTGATGTCTTTTATACAGATGACTAGTTGAGACAGGTGTCTTTAAAGTGGGTGACAAGATGAAATTATGAGAACCTAACCGGTTTGTGGAAGCCAGAACTCTTAACGGTTGGTAGGGGATCAAATACTTATTTCAATCAATTAAGTGCAAATCAATTTATATATTTTATATAATGCAATTTTCTGGATTAAAAAAAAAATAATTCTATCACGCAACGTTAATAAACCTACCTTTAAACTTATAGACTGTTAATTCCTTTGTCAGTCTGGAAACTTACAAAACAGCAAGAGGTCAAAAAATTATTTCCTCTACTGTATCTAACTATCTATTTACAGTGGTGTGAAAAAGTGTTTGCCTATTCTTGATCTCTTATTTTTTTTCATGTTTGTCACAAATTTAAATATTAGTCAAAGACATTATTAATGGAGAAAAAAAAATTCAAACTTACATGGCCCTGTGTGACAAAGTGATTTTTTTTTGCAAATATTATTATGGTGGAAAATAAGTATTTGTTCACCTACAAACAAGCAAGATTTCTGGCTCTCACAGACCTGTAACTTCTTCCTTAAAAAGAATCTATCCTCCACTCGTCACCTGTATTAATGGCACCTGTTTGAACTCATTATCAGTATAAAAGACACCTGTCCACAACCTCAAACAGTCACACTCCAAACTCCACTATGGCCAAGACCAAAGAGCTGTCAAAGGACATCAGAAACAAAATTGTAGACCTGCACCAGGCTGGGAAGACTGAATCTGCAATAGGTAAGCAGCTTGGCGTGAAGAAATTAAAAAATTATCACAAGAATTGTGAGCAAAGATCCCAAAACCACATGGGGGGACCTAGTGAATGACTTGCATAGAGCTGGGACCAAAGTAACAAAGGCTACAATCAGTAACACACTACTCCACCAGGGACTCAAATCCTGCAGTGCCAGACGTGTACCCCCTGCTTAAGTCAATACATGTCCAGGCCCGTCTGAAGTTTGCTCAAGATCATTTGTATGATCCAGAAGAGGATTGGGAGAATGTCATATGGTCAGATTAAAACAAAAGATGAATGCTGAGTTGCATCCAAAGAACACCATACCTACTATGAAGCAAGGATGCGGAAACATCATGCTTTGGGGCTGTTTTTCTGCAAAGGGACCAAGACGACTGATCCGTGTAAATGAAAAAATGAATGGGGCCATGTATCGTGAGATTTTGAGTGAAAACCTCCTTCCATCAGCAAGGTAATTGAAGATGAAACGTGGCTAGGTCTTTCAGCATGACAATGATCCCAAACACACCACCCGAGTAATGAAGGAGTGGCTTCATAAGAAGCATTTCAAGGTCCTGGAGTGATCTAACTAGCCACATGACCTTAAAAAGGCTGTTCATGCTTGAAAAACCCTCCAATGTGGCTGAACTACAACAATTCTGCAAAGAGGAGTGGCCCAACCAGTTATTAGTTTCAGGGGGCAATCACTTTGTCACACTGGTCCATGTAGGTTTGGATTTTTTTTCTCCCTTAATAATAAAATCCTTCACCTAAAAATGCATTTTGTATTTACTTGTGTTGTCTTTATGTATTATATATTTACATTTGTTTGATGATCTGAAACATTTAAGTGTGACAAACATGGAATAAAAAGAAATTAGGACAAACACTTGTTCACACCGTTGTAAATACAGAGGGTTCTCGAGTTATGTCAGGGTTCGGTTAAGTGTGACGTAATTAAATTTTGACGTAAGTCTGAACTCATGCATGTGATGATGCTGCAGAGGCTTTATTGAACAGCACTGTGCTTTATTAACAGTCAGCAACATTCATGTATGGTATCATATTACACTAAAGCATTTAGGAAATGAAATGCTCTTTTTAATTCTTTAACATAAACCACAGCAGTAAACATATTGGAGAGGTGACTTGTGGCAAGATCACACTGATGGTGCCTCAGCACAGTGCACTATTAACCCCCATCTCACCCACCAACACACATGAACTCTTATTCAGCACTAATGGTGAATAAAACATTAACATTTAAGCAATAACAGCAAAAACAATGCACAGGGAATTAGCAGAGCAGAGAACAGCTTTTTCTTCAGTCCCTGCAAACACACACACACACACACACACACACACACACACACACACACGCTAACACTGCACTACTTATACCCACATCTCACCCACCAACCCTTCAACATGAACTCCTATTCAACACGTACGTTGAATAAAACACAAACATTACAGCAAAAACAGCGAAAAACAGCAGAAACCCCCTTCTTTCTCCCAACAGGTTCTCACATACTGTAGGTGCTCACCACATGGCGCTAGCATATTACCATCAAGCATTTAGTAGACATTCAACTGCATTCTGCATTCTGCATTCTGTATATGACAGTAAATATGTGCATTAAATTATGTTTAGTAAAAAGCCAGTGCTAGAATTTTTGCAAGTCCAGTACGACAAAGACCCTTGTACATACTATATACTATGCTCTTTCTCACACATGCACACACACACACACACACACACACATGCATGAACACGCGCATGCACATTTATTCAAACACAGTGTATAATTTCATGCATCACAGTGGTTTGATTTGAATATAGTTCTTTCTCATTTATTCATATTATTTTCTTATTTGCACATTTATTTTTGCGTTTATTATGCATGTATGCCTTCATGCTAGTGTTTATCGCTTATATTTTGTTCTGTCATGATTGAAACATACATTCCAGAATCAGTGCAGGTGAACCATAACCTTTGGTGCACTGATGTACTTTCACATGCCTAATAAACAGGCTTTGAGTGAACCTGAACTTTGAACCATGTTCACACTCAACAGTGTGACCTTTTGGGTCAAACCCAGCATCTTCTTTAAATCTACAACCTTATTGTCTGAGAGGAAGTTCCGTTCAGCATGACAGACATGTCATATATTTCTCTCCATTATATATCACTCTACACCTGGATTTCCACTCCACCGGTAGGAGGTCATAGAGCTATGATGAGAGTGCACCACCTGGGTGGTGAACTCTTAACCCATAAAGTTTAAAGGTCAAGTGGCCTTCTGAGTGAAACGCTAGTTGACTCCAAGAGTGCTGAGATGAAGTGGAAACAGGATTAGTCACTGTGTGAAATGTTGAGTCATGCAGGGTATTAGCAATCTTACCCTTTCATAAGATTAATGCAGATATTTTTACATTTACTATTTAAGCCCAGCATCAACCTCATAAAAGGATAAAAAAAAGCAAATATGTTTCAGACCAAAACTGTCATTAAAGTGTCTCAAGCATCAGCCAATGTAAAACCTAATAATATGTAGCCCCCCTCATCCTCGCCACCCCAACTTTTAACCATCACAATTTAGTACTTGTCAATCTTCAAATCACCATTTAACTGTCCTGAAATACAATATATTGTTAAAAATATTCATCTGCCTTTACATACATATAAAATTAAGTGACACCCCATTCTTGATACTTAGATTTTAATATGATGTCTGCCCACACTTTGCAGCTATAACAGCTTCCACTCTTCTTTGAAAGCATTTCACAAGATTTAGGAGTGTGTTTATGTTGACCATTCTTCCAGAAGAAAATTTATGATGTTAGAAGGCCTGACTCTCAGTCTCCTCTCTAATTCATCCCGAATGAATCCCAATATGTCGATCGCAATCTACACGGTCAATCACAGAGCCCTGCCTATCAAAATAAACTCTACTGCACTTGTAGGACCATGCAGCATAAAAGCAAGTGAACCGCGAGTCACAGAAAACTCTGCAGTACAGACAGATAGTGTGGGTAAATCTCATGTCATTAAAAGAAGGGTGTTAGCCAATCATCCATCTCCACTGTGGCATTTGGCAGTTGATTGACATACAGTATAAACCAGTCTGGCCTCATCTTTCTTAATGAATGTCACCGCGCAAGCTACTGCTGAACTACAGCCAACAAGTCACCTAGTTGACTCCAATTTATTAACTTCTAAAGAAAGGGTGTAAAAATGAGTGGGGGAACTGGACCATGATCATACTGTTCATTAAAGAGTACAACACTGACAACCCACTGAAAAGCGAGGGGGTTATGTCCAGAATGCAACTCTGGCTGTTCATGCTGCTATACAAGGTAAACAATATATATTTTAAATATAAAGTATACTCTGTATATATATATATATAAATTTATATTGTAGCAATATAAAAATTGGGAACTTGGGAAATAAAAAACTGCTAAGGTACCAAATGCACACAGGGTTATGCTCTTGAACCAGTCAGAGAGCTGGCCAGAATTATTGTTATACCAGCCAATCGAACCCGGGACACTGGCGTCACACTCGGTGGAACTACACGGAGAGCAATGGAAGGGCTGAACATGTTGGCAGCTTGGGTGTATTTCTCTCCTAACCAGGAGAGAAATAAAAAAAATAATAATAAAGGAAACGAAAACCTAAACTACAGAACTAAGAAATTAATAAACCAAGGAAAGAGGGAGAAGCCCTCAAAGGAAAACTAGGGAACAGAAATATAATCAAAACAAGAAAAGAGAGTTACGTCTCTCAGCTAAGTAGGAATTGTTTCAGGCAGAAATATCACAAAACAAGGAGAGATACGTCTCTCAGTCTACGGCTTAGCAAGTTCTCTACTCAAAGAGTCCTTCAGAGATTCACTCACTCAGAACTTCCTTCAGTCAAACTCACAATCAAAGATTCAGCCCCAAAGTCACCTTGAGCTTGCTCTTTGTAGCACGCGTTGAAAAGCTTCACCTGTTTCCCAGGTGAGGCCTGCAGAGGGCCCAACACTCCCACCAAGTGGCCAGGTATGGCAGTGCCGGCACCGGTCCCTACAGAACTCGGGCTCTGCCTCCTTGTTTATGCGGACGCTTCTCGGTTGCCGGCTGGACAGGGCGTGGCTTGCTCTGTCCTGGCTCTGGCCGCTGCTCGGCCGCTGGCTCGACGCAGAACCAAGCTGCACGGGCCGGGTTTCAGGGGTTCTGGGTTGGTTACCTGGACGCTGGGGGCAGGTGTTCACGTAATGGCCCAGAGCACCACAGTATAAGCAAAGACCCCCTCTCCGTCTGCGCTGGTGCTCCTCCGAACGCAGCCGGGTAACGCCCACCTCCATGGGCTCCGGCCCATCCTCAGCCTCTGGGATCTCGGGCCAGGGCTCGTCGGTACGCTGAGCAGAGGGTGGTGTAGGTTCGATGCAGGCTTCAGGGTGCTGCCGATGCCTCTCTCTCAAGCGTGCGTCGATTCGAGCTGCCAGCGTGACCAACCCATCCAGGTCCCGTGGTTGGTCGCGAGTGGCCAGTTCGTCCTTCACCCGGTCAGAGAGTACCTGATAGAACACGGCTGAAAGAGCATCCTCTTTCCAGGAACAGTCGGCGGCCAATGTGCGAAACTCGATGGCAAAGTCTGCCACCGACCGATGTCCCTGGTGGACGCCGAACAGCCGTGCTCTCATCTCCATTTTCATCCGGGGGTCCCCCTGTCTCTCCCAGAGGGGGGTAGCCCAGTCCAGGGCTCGTCCCGTGAGCAGCCCCACCGCATAGCCCACCTTGGAGCGCTCCGTGACATTGCGGTGCAGCTGTTGCTCGAACACCAGGGACACCTGCACCAAGAAGCCCCGGCACCCCCCGTTACGGCCGTCATACCGCTTGGGGTGTGCTTGTAGCGGGGGGCCAGCTGAGAGCTGCTCAGCGAAGTGATGCCCCGGTGTAGGCGGAGTTATTCCTGGCAACGCAGCCCATTCCTCCCGGAGCTGATGGAGGGCTTCCACAAGCTGCTGCTGGGTCGCCAGTATGCTGCAGATCACGCTGCCGTGTTGCTCTGCGATGGCCGCGAACCTCTCCAGCATGGCGCCTTGGTGCACCATCAGAGCGCGGAGGTCCTGCTCGTTCGCGGGGTCCATCTTCGGTTTGGCTGAATCTTTCTGTAGCTTTCCCTTGTCAGGTGAGCGCAGCACGTGGAGAAAACACAATTCACCTGGGAATCGAACCCGGGACGCTGGCGTCACACTCTGTGGCACTACAGAGCGAGGCATGATGTTAGATGGCCAGACTCACTGAGATTTCATTTACCATACTTGTTACATCCATGATGAGTCTGGACATCCACCATCAGCTCCCACAACCAAGAACAACACAGTCACTTTATTAATCTGGAGCATTGCTCTCCTCCCTGAAAACACAGGAATGCTTTAAAATGCACATAACAGTGAACATTTCCTAGCTCCCATGATGCAGCTTTCCCCACAGCCAATGAGGCTTCCCCAGGACCACTACAATATTTTAGCATTTTTATTGTTGGTAAATAATTTTGACTTGGTCATTTTAAAAGTAGCTTGCAAACCAAAAAAGTGAGGGCAACCCTGTTCTATCGGGTTGACGTCAGGACAACTTGTTAATTACCAGGTTTAGTGAGTGTGTTTGAGGAGGGGAAACTGTGCTGGACACTGGCCCTCCAGGACCAACGTTGGACACCCCTGTAGTAGACTAATGTGTAGCTTTAAATAGCAGTATAAAATGTATGAGGCACTCCCTTAGAATAAAAAGAGAATCAATGCTGGAGATTTTTAAATGTTACATTTTACAACAATCATAAGAAGAACATCAGTGTTACATGCATTTATCTGTGTGTTTTCTTTAACCAAGGGCCAGTGTGGGTGCAGATTTGACGCTGTCAAACCCACCTGACGCTGCATATTTAATCAAGTGGTTTTCGTCTTTAAGCAATTGATTGGCACTAAGTTGGTAAATAAGTAAACCTGCCGTCACAACAGTCATCTATGGATAAGTCTTAGCACCCTAGATCGTCTGCAAATATCAAATATCGAGTTTTATATTAGGTGTTCTGCACTTAATATTACACACATCTACACACATCTGGAACGCTTTGAAAAACTGGCAGACTGTGATGCAATGTGAGTTAATGAAGCAGTACTGTACTATGGGACAAGTGTAATTAAAGTTAACTATAATGTAGAGTCACAGGCTGTGATTGGTTAGCCTGTGATTGTCTAAGATATAACATGCTAGGCTGTGATTGATTAGGCTGTAGTCAGTTAGCCTATGATTGGTTAACCTGTGATAGGTTTATTTTCTAACAGCTAGCCTTTGATTGGTTACATTCCGACATTTTAGCACATCACTGGTTAACTTCTGATTAGCTACACCATGATTGGCTAATCTGTGATCAGTTAGCCTGTTATAAATTAGCCTATGCTAAGGTTAGGGTTAACCTGTAATTGATCAAACTGCTGTTCTATGCTTGAAGCTCAGAACACTGTACAGCCAGCTATCTAACTACCATATTTCCTCAGCATGAGTTTTACAAACCTGGTGTTGGATACGGCTTGCTTAAATGGATCCCAAATGACTAGGAGTCACATACCGTATTTCCCCAGCGTTAAGACGCGTCTATAAATGATTCATTGAATTTAAATGTACAGTTTACTGCAGTGATGAACAGTTTGAAAAGCAAGTTTGTTGCATTCAATGTAATACATTCTCTCAGCATGTGCAGATTTTCTCTATATTGCATAAACGTTCATGTACAACTCACACGTTATAATGCACAGGTATTTGCACATGTTGTTTTTCTCTTTTAATATATGACTGTTATTGTACACGTGTGTGTATTGGTTTAGCACAGAATGCAGAGATATGTTTAAACAAAGCCGCTTTCCTCAAATATTGTGGCAGAAATTAACAATTGCCAACAATTACACTAATATAACTTTGGTTAAGTTTGGTTAAAACACAGACGTACAAAGTGAAAGCTCAGAGACGCCCGTGAAAGGAAGAATTGGTAGAGGACTGGATTTTGACACAACACCTGTATTGTGTAGTTCTTATGCTGCAGCATGATATCAGAAATTAAAAAATTCAATCAATTGAATTGTTACATTCCACTACGATATAATGTCACTACAGGTAAAGAGCTACAAAGTTCTCCAAGGATGTGTTAAGTGTTAAGATACGTTTACTTCAGATGGCTAAAGTCTCATGACATGGGGTGGCTTATTCTAGATTTTTAAAACATAAATTAGCATTTTCTTTATCTTAGAATGGGGTGGTTTACAGTATAATGTGGGACAACCTATCGTTGGGAAAGTAGCTCAGCTAATTTAAGACTAGAGACCATGATGGAGCAGTTCTTGAGAAAAGAAGATCTTTTTACATTTAATTAAAAGTGCCAAATTAAAAGCCACTCCCAGATTTTGCTGACAGGTTGTAACCCTAGTCCAAGAAAGAGAAGAGGATTGTAAATGTAATATGAATGGGGACAAGGCATTGGATGATGATGCCATCAGTAATTCAACACTTCTAATGAGCAGAGTCAATCAGTGGAAATAAGATTGATTGAAATGACACTCTGAATTAATCTGCTTCAGAGAGTATGGAAAGTCTGTGGCATTAGCCTCTCAATAACCTCAATACTCAGCATCCCAATTACTGATTCAAAGGAAATGGCCCATCAGTAACCCTTGATCCTTCCCTCCTGTTTGAATGCACACTCTATCTGGCCTGGTTCTGCCGGTTTAACAAGGCAGTTAATCTAAGGTGAGGTCATTTTTAGCTGGCCAGCAAGCGTTAACCTCATGCCAGTGCTAACTGACAGGGTTCAGCCGCTGTGCCTTTGAAACAGCACAAACACACACACATACACACACACACTGGTTAGGCCTTCAAGAGCTGCACATTAGGCTTAAGGTATCAGAATAACCACTAACCTAACAGAAACATTGTAATCAACCAATCACATTCTGATTTCTAATGGGTGGGACGCATTGTGGTTGGTGAAAACATCGGCTTTGGGAAACGCCAGATATAGTGAAGGTAAATATTGGTGATAGTCTAACCACTGGATTTCTTTCAGATGGTAATCCCCAGTATCTCTCTTCCAGGACTCTTACTACAGCGGTCACTGGAGAAATCCTACATACAAACAGCAGTGGCAGAAGTAAGCAGATACTTTCCACAAGAATTATATACTGTACTTGTGTAGAACGAATATGGTAATTCCAAAATCCCTGATTAAACTTGTTTACTCAATTAGAGTACAGATTTTGAAATGTAGTCAGAGTAAAAAGTAACCCTTGAAGGATCTTTCTTCTGGCTTTATCTGTGGAAAGGTCATTGGCGTTGCTACTAGTTCTCCTTGTTATTGGAGAACAACAGATGCTTTTTCATTGTGGTCAAGTTACTCTTTATTTTAAAATGTTTTCACAGACAAATCAACAAAGCAGAATTTTGCAAAAATGACATGGAGAGACATTTTACATTTTTCACATTTATATCGCAAAACGTTTACTGTATTTCTCCAACAATAGGCCATGGCTTATACATCAATTTTACAAGTATAAAAGTATAATTCAGTGCGCAAAATGATGAGATCCCCAAATGATTAGTTGAATTTAAATGTGTTTACCAAAAATGAACCAATCGAAAGCAGTTGAACAGTTGCTTTTACTGAATTATTAATTTAGCTAATAACATCTTATCTTAAAGCTTATCTTAGATTTTTAAAACATAAATGAACATTTTCTAAGGCTTCCTGAATGAGGCGGCCTATCGTTGGGGAAATAGGGAAGTTACTCTGCATTCAAAACCAGTTTATAAAGAGCGATTAATCTTACTATGGTGAGAACAGGAATTCATAACATCATAACAATAACATCACCCAGTGGAGACACAGACCATTTTCAATTGAGTTTTTACTTATTTTGTGTAAAACTGTAATGGACACTTTTATAAGTAAAGTTATAAGCCTGTTTTAAAAACAGTTATACTTAAATAAGTCACAGATACTGAAGTATTTATACTTTATTCCTTCCCATGTCTACACACAAGATAAAATATACAATAACAAGTTATAATAAGCGTTTACAAGCTTCAGGCGTCCATTTTTAATCCAAAAAATGCCATTAGCTTAGGTCCTCCATCACAACTTCCCATAGTGATGCTAGAAGTAAGTTGTATTATTGTTTTTTGGCATATATTTTGTTATTTATGATCTAAACTAATTATAGCTATAATTAATTATAATTAATTTACTATGCCCTTTTGTGAGTATGTCCTTATGTTTCCAAAATGTGTATGTATTTTTGTAGTATAGTTGCAAGTACTAACTTGTGGTCCAGCACGTTTGGTGTGTTGTACAAGTCAAAGTCTTGTGAGTCCAGGATGTACTCAAACTCATCCACTCGCTGCAAAGCGTAGTTCATATGAGCTGCCAGGTGACAGTTCAGAAAGCAAAGCATGTGGCCATAGAAGGACAGACGTACTGACACTCCCCCTTTATTGCCCTGTAGAATTAAAATATTACCAATTAGAGACATCATGTCTTTCTCCACACTGAGTAAACTTAAGACAAGTGTCTGAATCTAATGGCAGGTCTGAAAATCACATTTACATTAATCCCAACATTACACAAGGTTATACTAATTGTAGTCAAGTTTCTCTAATATTGCTAATGCATAGTGGATGTTTATACCCCACATATTGGCATTGTGCAATCTGTGTAACTAATGGTGCCTCCACACTAGCTGAATTATCATAAATTCATAAACTTCTTTAGTGGATTTTGATAGGAGCGCTGTACAAGCTTTGTCAGACTTGAAAAGAACACAGGAATGACACTCTCGTCATGCATTGAAAAAATTCAAAAGGTTTCAACCTTTGATGCAATTTCTCACTCAAATCTCAAATTGTACAAGCCCCGCCCCCGCTCAAAACTCCTACAAGAATACTCTCAACATCCATAATGACAGCTCCGTTTTTGTGCTGTCTACTGCAAAGGCAATGTAATCTTCACTAGCCTTATACTATGTTGGGGTGCTGTGTAATTTGCGTTTTCTGATGCGCAAAGTATTGTCATATCATTTAGGAAAACAGACAAAAGTATGTACGTTACAATTCTGTATGGGCTGTTATTTATTTTTGTAAAGCTATTCCTTTAAATGACAAAAGCCAATGCAAATTCTGTTCAAGCTTTTCTATTTCTTTACTACGCTTCACAGTACTACTGCATGTCAGACCGTTCTTACCCAATAGCCAAAAATGCCAGTACGGGTGTATGTGCTCTGGATGTCACGGATGAAAGGAAGGTGGGCCTGTTTAGCAAAGACAATTAAGAGGAGACCCTGCATCCTCACAGATGTGACCTGGGGGTGAAATACACAAACGATTTACACACTGTATATGAGCTATTGTTGAGCTAGAATGGAGTTCAATTAGCCATGAGAAAAGTCTTTGGTATTTCTGGCATTTTTCAGCCCAGCAGTTAATAACAGTGAGCACAGTCCCGTTCAGAGAAGACAGAGGGAACTGACCTGCCCTGAGAGTTCCCACATGTGCTACTGTAAAGGGGTGAGGACACAGTGTTTAAACTCACAGCTTATTACCCCAGTGAGTGACGGTTGACCAATCAAAGTCTCGATTGCGTCACGTAAATTCACTGGTGGACACAAAGAGCCGAGTGTTCTCCAGCTTACAGCAGGCCCTAATGAGGGAGCTCCCGAAACCCAGCTATTGTGCCCCACTCCATTGTCAGGTGAAGAAGAGAAAAACAGCCCCACGAGACTAGTGTTGGGCTATATGATGATGTCATTATTATTGTAATAATTTACACAACATTTTAAGTAAGTAACGCTTAATTGCTGCCTGTCTTCCTGTATTACAAAGATTATTACAGGCAGTTATAAAGACCTAGTTGACAGAACAAGACCACACACACTCTCTGGCTCTAGACCAGTGCAATGTACCTTAACAAAGCCATTTGGTCCCAGAGTATTCATGAACAGGTGGCTCCATGAGTCGTCTGCTATCAGATCAGAGAGATACTTCACTGGAGTGGCTTTCACCTCCTGCAGACTGAAACAGTTACAGAGACTTTCATGGAACATTCCCTCACATTTATTTTTACTCTATTACTATGTAATTACAGAATTGTGTCCTCTGAATTTACTGTATTTTACTGTGATAAAATATCATGTGAGCGTCTCACCCAATCACGTAAAGATCGACAGGAGAGTCGGAGTCAAGCTGCAACAACGACCTCGCGTCGTCTGGAGGCTCTGCTGTGGCGACGTTCCACGTCACTATGTGCAGTCTGACGGAGAGATTATTATCAAAAATTACACTTAATTCATTTTATAAAAGCATTTTCAAACTCACTTTCAGTGTAAATCAGTGAGGCTAAACAGAAATGTTTTTTTTTAAGACAAATACAATTTATTCACACTGATAGTTGCCGTATGTTGACTGTATGAACTGGCAAGTAACTGGTTATTTCAATATCTTAACAAACAAAATATGCTCACATATTACAGATTTACATATCACATCTAATACTTTCATGCCAAAAAGTGAGGAAAATGTACAAAAATCTAAAGATCCTTTGAAGTGATCTAAAAATTATTATTTTTTGGGATATTTACAGTTTTAACCAAGCCCAGAAGACTAACACCTTCCTTTGAAGTATTCCTAAGATGTTCAGAGACTCATACAACATCTGACAAAAGCAGGAGCTCTACAGTTGTTGTGACTGTTGTGACTTGGGCAATACAACTGAATGGCGTCGCGCCATAAAACTATTTTCTGTAGCAACATTACTGCCTTCAATTCATCCAGATAAAACAATTCTTCACAATTTTCTCTCATATTTGTTCCTGGAAATTCAGTATGAATTATTAATGTCGAAAACAGTCTGCACTTTACCGTAATATAAGCTATTTAATTAGCATGGCCATTAATTAATGTAACTGTTGTTACATTGTCTGCATCTTATCTACTACTTAGTCTATACTGTTGTAAAAGTTCTCTAAATTACTACTAATCATTACTGCCCCCCCCCATATTTACTTAAATATATATCATCTTTACACTTATGTATGAAATCTTCAATCTCAATCTTGTTTTACTTGTTCAATGACAATAAAGGTATTCTGGTCTATTCTTTTCTATTTTAAAAGAGACCCACAATGCATCAGGATTTCAGGGAGGCTTCCGGAACATTGCAATTGTAATTTCATAGTGAAGAAAATAGTCGTTCTTAAACAACTGACCTGAATATGATGGCATGTCTTGTTTTCATTAACCACTGGAGTTATGACCGTCCCATGGTATATGCATGTAATAATGTAATAACATGAGTCTGTATATAACAATTATTACACAACAAAACACCTACACGTCTGACAAAAACAGGAAGCGGGATCTATAGAAATACACTCATTAAATATAAATGAGTAATGGACCAAATTGGAGGCAAATGAAAGCTCATCACATTATTAAACAGATATTAAACAGGTAGATCACTGCACCGACAAAAAGACTATGAGTCAAAACACCTGTAGAACTCGCCACTGTATTTTCCACAGAGCTGGAAAGCTTCGTCCAGCGTTCTCGACACCTCCTCGGTGGCCTCGTCATCAGAGCTGAGGTCTTCTACACACGTGAGGAGCTGTGACAGCCTCTGGCGTAACAACGTTCTGCTGGACGCTGTGCTGGAGTTGCTATCTGAACGCAGACGTGGGGCTTCCATCTTACTGCCACTACTGCTGGACAAGCTGAACAACACTAACTTCTGAAGATCTGTTTAGTCAAAATGCGACCAACAGTTTCTGAAGAAGTAAATCTGAAAAGATGAAGACTGATGAAGAGAAACTAGTGAAGAAATGTCAATGAAGTCTTCTTTCTCTCGACACTATGGACTCTCCATCAAAAAACAACCGGATCTTCTTAATCCAGTACAGCGTGTCCACGTAGTTCCACTGAAATTCTTCAATCATCACAAAGAACTTCTTCAAAGTTGCTAATCTCAAAATTTAAAAAGATAAAATAAAAACATTTATTTTCAAACAGCTTTGTAATTGTAGGACAGATCCGCTGTGTTTTCCTTGGCTTCACACACATGCTCCTGAGTGTGAAACACTGTGTGGCAGTTGGAATATGGGTTTTTGGAAGCAGAGTGTGAGATTAGATCGAGTGATTTGGTAAACAGCAGCCGTGTGAAAGGTCTTGGTACAAACACCGATCTCTACACTGAGCGTTTTGTTATTGGACTTGGGTAACGCAGCAGAATGGCGTCATGTTAATCCGGTTTATAAAACTATTCGCTCTGGCAAAGTGATTACTGCCTTCATTCCATGCTGACAGATTAAACACAGTGAAAAACACTTTTCTGGACACAGAAAGATTAAGCATAAAAACGTGGAAAATAAAGGCTGAAGAAAGGGACTTTTATATTCTGCCACATTTTTGTTGTTTGTTAATCTAAAAAGGATCAAAAACATACTAGTAGTTAAATAACTATGTAATTACATATAAGTATATAACAGCAAAAACCATTATCAATTCTTTTATACACTTTGCTTTAGCAGTAATATTGTGGTTGATGGAAAGAGTCTCCATCATAAAGAGCATGACTGTGTATGGAGATGTTTTAAGAGCTGCGAGTCCCACAGGGCTGATGAATCAGTTATAAATCACAAAACTGTCCTCTAGTCTATTGACCTTCCCTTAGGTAAGAGTGACCAAGCGGCTGCTTCATCGGATAAACAGTCCACTCCGAATTTTAGGCAAAAATTTGGTCCAAACATTATGACTTTGCTGAACAAGGTTTAGATTGAATCTATCTATCTATCTATCTATCTATCTATCTATCTATCTATCTATCTATCTATCTGTCTATCTGTCTATCTGTCTGTCTGTCTCTCTGTCTATCTCTCTGTCTGTCTTTCTGTCTGTCTATCTGTTGCTCTATCTGTCTGTCTGTCTATCTGTTGCTCTATCTATCTGTCGCTCTGTCTATATCGCTCTGTCTATCTATCTATCTATCTATCTCTATCTATCTATCTATCTGTCGCTCTATCTATCTATCTATCTGTCACTCTATCTATCTGTCTGTCTCTGTCTGTCTGTCTGTCTGTCGCTCTATCTATCTATCTATCTTTCGCTCTATCTATCTATCTATCTATCTATCTATCTATTATCTATCTATCTATCTATCTATCTATCTATCTATCTATCATCTGTCTGTCTGTCTGTCTGTCTATCTACATAATTTTTTTAAAAATGTGTTTTGATTTCAGGTGTTACTGTGATCTTAAATCCAGGTTATGAGTTTTATAACACTGTAGAGTTAAACCAGTTCACACAGGGTGTTGTAGGCCATTGCCACATCTACTCAGTTCAGTTTCCCCCAATCTGATCCTCATCTTACCCCAATACTCTTAAAGGAAATTAGGTAATGGACCATGTGGAACAAGGCATCCGTTCTTTAAGAAACCCATATCCCAATCCCTGTGATTATGACATTCCCTTTGTACAGGACATTTTTTTTACTTCTACACCTTCTTTCCAAACGGTGTTATTGTGGACAGTGATGAACTTACCTGCATGTCTGGTGTCGCTGTCTCTTTCTAAGAGCTTCAGAACTCATTTCCCAGCCTGGACACAACAGAGGGTTAATCATTACTCAGCCATCAGTAAGCTTCTGCCTGGGAAAGCTGTTAGACATAATGAAAATTCAAGCCTGCATACACTGCAAACCAGCAGCACTCAAATATGTCCTACCGCACTGCAAAGTAAAAAAATAAATAAGATATCTATGTGCTCTTTATGCTGATCATACTGTCATATACTGTTTACACAGTAAGTTTTGCATCACACATATGTGGTATTATTTATTACTGTCAGTAATCTCCACACTGTCTCACTGTTTTCTGTCATTTTTGTAATATTTCTCATTGATTTATTGTCCATCACTAACTATTAGAAGTTGATATGAAGGCAGACAGTTGTGATCATGGTGCATGGGCCTGGTTGTACTGGGTGGATGGATTCTCAGGATGCTGAGGAACTGCAGCTCATTTTCATGCTCTTTTCTCATAAACTGCTCCATGACGTTGTTTATACTCATTCAGGTTTTTTGTATGTATCAGATCAGCACCAAATTTCGTTTGACGAACATATTAAAGTGAATATTAAACTACATTACAGCAAAACAATCTGAACTTAGGTCTAATAGTGTGGAGCACTATTTTAACTGCTTGTCCTGTGCACTTCTTCTTTGACTGGCTTACTACAGCAAGTTTAACATTTTCCACATTTATTTCAGCCACATAATCAGAATCAGAATCAAAATCAGAAAACTTTATTGTCCCTAAGGAAATTGCTTATGTAGCGACTGCAACATTGACGTAAAATAACATACATCTTATACTAATAAAAATACGAAGGTAATAAATATAAAAGGTACTAAAGATAAAAAAAAATTAGTTGGATTAAAGAAAAATAAGCCCACCTTGTAATAATGAGGTAGATGTCTTTAGCTCTCGTCGTGTCAGTAAAGTTCTGAGAACAGAAGTGGGCGTTTTGGTTTTGTTTTTTCCATCAACCTGATTTCCGGCAAGCCCCGCCCCCGTGCGATTGGATTGGCAAACGGGATCTAAAGTCCAGTGCTCGGATTGGGTATTCGGACGTAGTAACGTGAAGTATTAACCAATAATTGTGCAGAAGACGAGAGACGTCAGAATATGACTCTGCGGGGAGTGTCAATGTATAAAAATGGCTGTTTTAGTTTCAGTGCTAAATTCTTCACATAGTTTAGTCATATATCTAGCTGGAAATTCAGCATGAATAATAGGGTCGATGTGCTGTTGTCTCTGTCTGTACCTTATCCACTACTTAGGATATCTATCTACTGTTGTGAAGAATTACTACCAATCACTGATGCTTCTCATGTTTCACAGTCACTAGACCTCACTGTTGATGTGGGTCATTTTGGCCCATTTTTCCTCACAATTAGTCTTCAAATCCTTAAAGTGGACCCTTACTATGAACTCAGAGCTTTAGTTCTTTCCATAGATTTTCTATAGAATTCAGAGCAGGTGATTGGTTCGGCCATTCTCTTCTCAGAAACCAACTGAGAGTTTCCTTGGCTTTGTGTTTAGGATAATTGTCTTGCTGAAACGTCCACTCTTGTTTCATCTTCATCATCCTTAATCCAAATCCAACTTTATTTATATTCATATTTATTTAAAGCACTTTAAAAAATAATACAGTTGGCCAAATTGCTGTACACATATTTAGGTACAAATTAAAAGTAAATAAAATGAGGTAAAACACTAACAAACAATAGGTTTGAAATCAACACCTCAGATGGAATTAAAAGCCATTGAGGGAAAAGTGTGTGTTAATAACAGACCTAAAACACTGAGTGAGGTGGCGGTTTGGATCTTCAACGGTAATTTATTCCATAGTTTTGGAGCAATGACTGAAAGACCACCGTCTCATCTAAGGTTTCTCTTTGTTTTATGAACGACTGGTTGCTGACGTGAGAGAACGTGAAGGAACATAGTGCTGAAGCAGATCAGACAGTTATTGTGTGGCAAGGCCATGGAGATATTTAAACACAAACAGAAAAAAATGAAAATCAACTCTAAAAAAAAATGGCAGCAGATTTTTATAAAGAACTTCTCAGTTCATTTTTCCACTATCTTTCCTTCCTTTAATTGTATGACACATGCCTTTGTTGTTTGCTGAAAAGCAGCCCCACATTATGATGCCCTTTGACGTCCAAACATGGTGTTTATTATGGCATTCAAACAGTTCAGACTTGGTCTCATCTGACCAGACTATTTTCTCCCAGAGTCTAAATGTTGGTCAGCAAACTTTAAACACGCTTCAACATGCTTTTTCTTCAGCAATGGGGTCTTGCATGGTGAGCATGCATACAGGCCATGGAGGTGGAGTGCATTGCTCTACCTGTTTTTGAGGCTCTCCACAAATGGTCTTTGGCTCTTGGACATCTCCTCTGTCTGAAATCTTGTGAGAAGCTCCTGGTCGTGGCCGATTTATGGTGAAATTATGTTCTTTCCACATCCAGATCATCAGTGCTCAAGTTTAGATATTCTTCTGTAGCCAGTGTTTTACAACAATAAGGTTGTGAAGGTCTTTTCAGAAATCTTTGGCTTTACCCATCATGAGATGTTTCTTGTTTGACACTTTGGTGATGAGACATCATTTTGTAGCCCATCAGTTAGGAGTGAACCTTGTTGATATGAAAGTGGCAGGATTGCTTTGTAATTACTGAATTACTGAATCAGTTGGTGTCATGATTCTCCAGCCTTTTTGCACCTTTCTTCTTCATGTGTTTATTCCATTTTATTACACATAACTTCATGTATGGACATCTATTTTTAAATTTCTTTTCATGTGTGGATTGATTGGGATAATTTAGAGATAGAAATAATATTCACAGGGGGTGGAAAACCCTGTGACCATTTCTCTGTCAGTCCACCAGATGGAGGCACTCACCCACCTGAGGCTCTGTTTGCCCTTTTCTTAGCGTTTTATTCTATCTACTTTTACTTTCACTTTCAATTTTATAGTGTAAATATTTTTTTAAGGGGGGTGGGGGGGCAGCGACATAACCACGAAACTCCATATGTTGGGTGCAATGTAAGGACCCACTATACTTACATAACTGACATGTTCAAAACGTATTTTACACACTTAGTCGAGGTTTCAAGCACATATGTAACATACACAATGGGAAACCTATGAGGATGGTGCTTAAGTTAATTAGTCATCAAATGCCTTAGACTAAATAATTAAGAGCGTTTTTATTTTGTGATGGTTTCTGGATTGTGAATACAGCCTGTAGTGCACAATGGCAACATTTCAGTTCAGCTTTCCCCAATGTCCAAATCATGGCTTCCCAGTGCTGAACATGGCCCCTTAAGCAGGGTTTAGGTTAATCTGGCTACATCTGACCACCAAATCCTCATAAAACCCAAAAACAGAGTCAAGGGGGGTTATAGCCCCTTTCTAACACACAGAGAGAACAAGACCGTTTTCCCAAAGTCTCCATTTGCAATGCCTGACCGCATAAGGGATTTGTTTGTGAGAGCGTGGTCAGTGTGTAAGGTAATATAATGACCTGGGTGTGCTCACTGTGACATTTTAATAGGGATATACCCAAATATAAAAGTATGGAGGCAGACTATGTATATATGTGTGTGTGTGTGTGTGTGTGTGAGAGAGAGAGAGAGAGAGAGAGAGAGAGAGAGAGAGAGAGAGA
>JBBIGC010144662.1:0-19638 GCA_037576955.1 Lepidarchus adonis | reverse complement strand
CACCTTTATTATTATATTTACTAAATACCACAGTTTTTGTGTTGCTCGTATCATTTTATTTTGTTGTTTTTATCCGCAACAATTTAAATGACGGTCTGCGAAAATACTGTCCGACATTAAACCGGTCTGTGGTGTGGAAAAGGTTGGGGAACTCTGCATTATACAATTCTGAAAACTGACCATTCCTTCCATTACTGAGCAAAACAACAGTGTTTGCTTTTCTAGTGTATCGTGTTTGTTTGGTGTAATTGGCATCTTTTCTATTGAAATCAGTTAAGTCACACTACAGAATGAGGAAACATAAACTCCTTCAGTATAGAGGGGATAACTATTGACCACTTTTTCCACTGGGACACACTCCTCAGTCGAACATCTGCATCATGGCCTTTAGAAGGAGGGAACGTTGCAAAAGCTTGAGTAAAAGAAATAATCTACCTGAAGTAAAGGTGCTTGGGCTTGACTGGGATCCTTTGGGCCATGGACACACGTGTTCTGGAATTGCGTCCAGACAGTTACACATGGCTGATTTGGTCGCCAGCAAACCAAGAACAATGTAAAGAAAGCCACGTAACGTCCTTGATGATGCAAGATCTCCAGTTTTCAGTAATCGGTAGGAAGGTCGTTCCCATTTCTGACAGAATCTGGAATTTTTACAGAGAAATCACTTTTCTGTTTAGGACTTCATCACTGATCTTTAGTACTAGGTTCAGATTATATTCTGTTGTATGTGTATATTCTGCAAGTGTGAGCTGATGGAAATGTGACATTTCATACACCAGTATCAAACTGAATTGCATCACAGCCTAATTTAAGGAATTCAAAATACAGATTTTTGTCTACAATAAGAACTGAACACGATTTACACTCCTATGTATTCGCCTACAGTTGTGTCACACGCATATTTTCCACTCTCTAATGTAGTATTGTTGAGAACCTGAACACTATTAAAGAGCTGACACTATGTGCAATGTTTCTTAAATTGGACGGATTTGGGGGAATATAATAACTGCTTAATTTCAGTAGATCGATTCAGTTGCGTATTCTCAAGAAAAGAATAAATTGGATCTGTTAAGCAGTGGTTTGCGCTTTGGAGAGTTTTTGTTTGTTCATGGGTGCCAACTGTTCTTTACAACGCATTGATGTGGTTGTGTGTATTTGTTCCAAATACACAAGCTTTTGCCCCAAAGTCTTGGGACCCCTCGTATCATGGCCACTTGTGCTTGTTGAATTTAGTCTTAACTTGTGGTGTGTCCACTGTTTGTTAGATCTTCTTGCTTCTCCTGTTTTTTTGTGTTGTGCATTTGGATTCCTTTAATAACACTACCAAAATCTCAAATTTTCACTCATAAAAAAGACACATCCCTGGAACAAATCTATTTTAGAGATTTAATTGAGCCATTTGCTTATATAGGCAGTCTGGTGAAGAGTGGTTTGGTAGGAAATTTCCAGTTATGAACCATTTACTCTTCTAACTACAGTATAGGAGTCACTTTTTCAGTTCTTTAGGAACATTTCAAATGTTGGTGGTTACATGTGTAAATGGAGAAATGTTTAAAAGTGTAAAAACTGTCTGTTAAACCTAATTTGTGAAGATATATATAATGATAGGAAAGAGTTTTAGGTTGTTTAGGGTTAGATGAAGGTCTTCTCCCTCCAAAACATGCTCCACCCTCTTTCTGGGAGGAAGGGCAGCTGCTACACCCAGGGAGGGCATTTTACCAATTGGCTTCATCATAAAAATGAGCTCAAACGTTTCCAGTCCAACATCAATCAGTTCCAGCTTAGCTTAGCATGACACCATGTTACTAGCATGCTAACTGTTCATGGCTTCAGGAACTCATGCTTGAGAAACTTGGTTCTGCATTATGTTCCTCGAGCTTCACACACAGTCTACCACGTTCTCCATGCAACTGCATGTAGCAACCGTAACGTTGGTACTGTGATGGTTTGCGATGAGTATGCGTAGCATTACACCGCTAACGTGTAGCATGAACGTTATTTGCATGCTCTTTTCTGAAGCCTGGATAACAGTCATCCTATATTATCTTATGCCAGTGTATAGTTTACACTCGTTATGTAAACTGAATGCAGAAACTTTGTAGCACAAATGCAAAGTATGCCTACTGTTTTCCAAAGTATTTTTCTTGAATGTCTAATAATGAGCAATAAATACGTTATTTGAGTTTCCCCATGTGTTTCCTATTTTGTGCTTATTTTCGAACCCAAATAAAGTCTGTGATACACAACTTGATGCACTTCGACCTTTTCATGTGCAAGTCCTTATTTGTAAGATCTTATTTGTAGATCTACTAAACATTCCTGAGGCTCTGTTATGCCCTTTTCTGAGCGTTTTATGCTGTTTACTTTCACTTTTAAATTGTAAAAGTTTTTCAAAAGGTGGGGTGTGGGAATTAAATTAAGATTAAAATTAAGATTTTCACATTACATTTTTATATACATTTTACATACAGTTGTGCAATTCAACCTTATGTAGAATCAGAAACACCAATTTACATAAATATGCAAACAAATGCAACACACCTTATAGCTTGCTGTAATACTATTAATCATTATATTCAGTTGTTTCCCAGAGCCTGCCCTGGAGTCCCACTAGCTCCCAGCACACCTGCTCCACCTAATCAACCCATTACGTTTGAAGTTAAAGCATCTAATTTGACACCTGGAGCCTTTGCAGCTCTATACCAGTAGTGACCTTATATCGTCGTTCAGCGTAAACTAATAAATTGATCAACAGATATCGTTCCACAACGAAAGAACTACGCTGCAGAATTTAAGCTTCAAGTCGCTGCTTTCGTAAAAAACCACGTCTGCAAAATCCGAGGCGAACACGTGTCCGACGTCAGTGACAGCAAAGTAGCACAGGTCACAGCTGACGACATTTACAGATCTGATCTGAAGAAAGTTCAGCCTAATCATTTTAGCATTTCAGTGTTGCTAATTTTATTCATTTAACATTTTTAGTATTTACATGTAGACACATGATTGACAGCGCTGTACTGCAGTACCTCCACCCTCCAGTCGTTTTTAAACCAAAATTAAAAACTCATCTTTTCCAGCAACACCACGTTACTTCACAAACCATCCGTCTCAATCTGTGGAGATAAATCTAGAGCGGGTTACAGATAGAACTCCAACACAGAACCAATATACTCATCTCATCAGAGAGTTCGGAGTAACTGAAAAATAACCTGTTTACATGTAAGACCTAAACATGTCTTTTTAAAGACCTAGTCCATAAAATCGGATTGTTTTAAATACATTTTAAGGCCTTAAATTCAAATTTTTTATTTATGGGGGGAGGGGTGTTAAGAGGAAAATATAATTCTAGCATATGTTTGCAAAAAGAGCTACTTCAGCTCTGGTTCGAGCCATTTCCCCCCAAAACCACACACACTCCCCCCAGACAACCCACATTAGTGCCATCAGCATAAACATACAACCCCCCAACAGTCCCAACACACACAAAACAGCCTCCTCCCATGAGCCTTTGTTCATAATGTATCCACCCTTTAAAACAGTACATTTTGTCGAAAATTGGAACTGATTAAAAAATAAAGCTTGCTGTTAATTGTGATTATATGAAATCATCAGATTTTCAAAAAAAAAATGAACAGTTCTAATATTTATAATACAATATTTTTAGATTCTGAATGTATTTATTCAACAATTACATTGCTGCATGGTGTGATTTTTGTAGTTTGGTTACATATTTTGTAAAATGTTTTTATAAACACACCCTGGGTGGGAGCGATGTGAAACTGTGTATAGTGTAATGTTAACCCTCTCAAAAAATCTTAATAGGTTAAATCGCCTGAAAAAACTCCATGGTTGATTTGCTAACAGAGAAATATATATGCAAATTTAAAATAGGAAAAATGAATCAGAATTTGACAGCAGTTTGTGTGGTGGATGCACATTAATAATTGGACTTGCATGTTCATGGCGCCACTGCAACATGATACAGTTTACGCCTTTCAGATTACAAATTTATAAACATTATAATTTTTCATGTTATTAATTTGTATCATGAGTTTCTTCTTCTTTTTTATTACATATGTGATTCTTTAAAGTACTCAGATGTCTGAAGCACTTCCCACAGTCGGGGCAGAAATACGGTTTCTCTCCAGTGTGAATGCGCTGGTGCGACTGGAGGCTACTCTGCAGAGTAAAGCTCTTCCCACAGTCGGAGCAGTGATACGGTTTCTCTCCCGTGTGAAGACGCTGGTGTTTCTTCAGAGTACATTTGTCTCGAAAACCCCTTTGACAAAAAGAACAGTAATGCGGCTTCGCTCCGGTGTGGATTCGCTGGTGGACCTGGAGGTGACCGTGTTGACTAAAGCTCTTCCCACAGTCTGGACAGTAAAACGGTTTCTCTCCAGTGTGAATTCGCTGGTGATAGCGGAGATTATTCTGCTGATTAAAGCTCTTCCCACAGTCTGAGCAGCAATACGGCTTCTCTCCAGTGTGAACGCGCTGGTGAGTCTGGAGATGAATCCGCTGATGAAAACTTTTCCCACATTCGGCGCAGGAGTGCGACTTCTCTCCGGTGTGAATTCGTTGGTGGACCTTGAAATTGCTCAGTCGATTAAAACTCTTTCCGCACTCGGAGCAGTGGTGCATGCTCTCCTTGCCTGCACTTTTACACACTTGGTTTTGGAGCTGGTCAGCTTGGAGAGAACCAGACGATGGATGCCCAGTATCAGCGCTTCGTGTGGATGCCATATCCTCAAAGATTATCTTTGTGTAAGCCACTCACAATATGTCTATGGACTTAGATTTAATGTCCATAGTCAAGTGGGCACTTTGATCAGGAAAAGACTTGCACCAGAGTATCACATTTTTCTGTGAGATAAAAGAAAAAAAGATTCAAAACTCAATATTACATTAATAAATAAAATAACAACAACAGTAATGCACTAATATTAACAAATGTTACACATTTCACAGAATGCAGAAAATGTTTGAACAAATATTATTTAAAAATCAAGCAAAAACGAAAGACAGCTCAATTAATTTTTACAAACAAGTCATGCACAAAATATTATGTACATTTAAGAGTCTTCAGACACAGTTTTGCCTCATATCTATGTATTGTGAGTTGGGTAGGAGCAAATATGCACTAGAGAAAAGATGAGAGAAGATAAACCTTTATTGCCCCACAAGTGGGAAATTTGCATTGTTACGGCAGAAAGAGCAGCCAACAGAGTCCTAAAACGATAAATTTAAAACGTTAGAAGAAGTAAATATTTACAACAAAGTATAACTGAATAGTGTACAAAAATATTATGAGACATTGAGTAAGTAAAGTTAGAAAAAATATTGGTTTGTGTGTTTTCATTGAATCCAATCAATCTTAATTAATAAAGCCCTTTACAACCAGCACGTGACCAATGTGCCTTACAGTAGATTTAAGAAAAAAATGAATACAAATGAAAAAAAGTAGAATCACATTCAATAAAACACAATACATAAGTAATAATCAGCCCTTAAAAGAACATCTCACAGGGTGTCAAAAGCCAGGGTGAAGAGCTGGGTTTTTAAAAGACAAGAGGGCTGTCTGATCTCTAAAGGCAGATTATTCCATAGTTTGGGGGCAGCTACAGCTAAAGCACAGTCGCCTTTAGATTTGCACTCAGTCCTGGGGTCACTGACCTGAGAGTGGGTGTATAATATTTGCTTTTAAAGCTTTAAAAGCAAATTAAAGAATTTTAAAACGCATCCGAAAAGGAATGGGCAGCCAATGTAGAGAAGCAAAAACTGGGGAAATGTGCTCAAACTTCCGAGTGCCAGTTAGAAGATGAGCTTCAGTGTATTACACCCTCTGGAGATGTGAGATAGACGAAGCACTGACCCCTATATAAAGTGCATTACAGCAATCCAGTTGAGTAGTGACAAAGGCGTGGCTTACTACCTCAAAGTGCTGCCGGGTAAGAATGGGCTTATTTTAGCTCGCTGCCTTAGTTGGAAAAAGCTTGATTTAATGACGGTCTTAATCTGATTATCAAGCTTAAGTTCAGCATCTAATTTAACCCCCAAGCTCATGGCAATTGGCTTATTACAATACAATACAATGCACTACAATATTTTGCACTCACCATTTGCACAATTTCACTTTAAAATGTCTTATGTCCTTCTGTGTTAGTGTATATATAGAGATGTATTTTCTTTATATCTTCTTTTCATTTTAAAACAGATGTATAATTAAGTATTTGGTTTTGTTGTTTTATTTTATTTTTGTTTACAAATGCACCAGGGTGGGGGGCTGGGTGAAACTGCTGTATTGACAATAAAAACCCTCTTGAATCTTGAATTTTACTGGGCCAAGGAATCTAAACACACATTTCTGGTCTTAGTGGGGCTGCCAAAAACCATCACCTCACTCTTTTTATCACTGAATTTTTAAAAGTTAAGCGCAATCCAGGATTTTATGACATCACGACATTGAAGTAATGAATTTAAGGCTGTAAAGCAAAAAAGTAAATAAAATAAAACAAATTAAAGGGGGTCATTCTTTTCTATACCCACAGTATGTGTGCAATAACACTAGAGCAGCAACCCCAAAGGACCATATGAGGACCTGTTCCAAAAACTCGTCAGTGAGCAGCACCTAAATTTGATTTGATTCTGTCTTCTTCTTTAATCACATTTACATGTATATAGATTTTAAAATGAGAAAATGAAAAAGCATTTAAAACATGTTTATTATAAATGAAGTTTAGATAAGTTTAGGTAAAGTCTATTAAATTCTAGTTCAAATGTCAGTATTGTGTGTAAACTCGCTGGTGTGGTGAAGACGAGGAGCTGAATATGGTTTCTTATTCAAAATCATACAGAAAAAAAACCATTTCATTTTCACAGTGAATGGGAGAAAGAGTGAAAGAAATCTGCTTGTTTTATCATAAACGTGATCAGTGCCTTCACATAGATGAGTGTCATTAATCATGAATAATAATAATATATAACTAAAGGTAAACTGAGCAAATTTGTAATTTAAGAAGTGTGCATCAAGCTGTATGACTCAGTCGGTGACCCCTGCCCAAAGCCAAAGAAAAAAGGACAGGAAGTGTGGATTTTCAAAAACTTTCCAATGCCAAATGCAGTCTTTAAATGTTAATTTTATAACTACACTGGTGCCACAATACACATAAAACCAAACCAAATTGACCTACAAAACAACTAAACAACCCAAATGAAAACAGACCAAACCAAAACAAGATTAAAAAGAGGATAAACTTACTTTGGATTAAGGCTCAGGCATCTACTTTTCTTTAAAAAGAAAAAAAACATCTGGGACTATTTCTGTAAGGACTCACTCGCAAACATCATCTTCTTCGCTGTATTAGACGCTACGAACCACCGTTGAGTCTAGCGCCTCTGTCTGGACGGGGGATTGTATTACAACAACTCTCACTCCGCACTATGATTGGCCGGTAGTTCGTGCGAGCAGACCACTGATTCGCCAGTTGAGATAAAGGCAAACGTCACCACCACAGTAAGTAGCGTGTTGAAATAATGTACTAAAGTTAGGAATGCTTTCAGTAATGGACGTGAAGTATGATGAATAAACGTTTTGGCTTTTGGATGTTTTTAAATTACCACGCATTTTTATCACTTAGTTTAACATTTGTTGCTCCTAAAGTACCACTTTTTGACAAAGAAACCAAAACCGGATAAAATGTGCTGCTCAAACAATCTCCTGCTTCCAGCACATCAACTTCAAGAACGGACTGTGACAAGTTCCTGTGGAATGCAATGACTAGAGCCAATGTTACTCACTTCGCCTGCCAGTGGTCTTAATGTTATGGCTGATTGTGATAACAATATGTGGTATGCTTTATTGTCCCCCCCCCCCCTCCGTTTATTTCTGCTGTTGTGTCATTCTTTATTCACTGGGGAATGGTTTTGCTGTGAAAACCCTACACTGTGCTAAAGCTAGTCGTTACATCTTGTGCACTACAGCGCTAATGTCACAGCCTTTCTATGCTCTTCAGGTGGCTCAACACAAAATACACACAATGTTTCAGTTCCCAAACAAGCAAGCGAGGTATTTCGCAAAGCAAAACTTCTCAGCTTAGCCAGATAACTTAAGCCTAAAGTCAAGCCTATCCTACCGGAGAAAAGCTGAGGGACGTTCCCATTGGATGGACCTCAACTTTGGGCTTAAGATATCTTGCCAACTACAACATACTGCTTTGAGAAATTCCCCCAGTGAACCTGGACTGTACATCATCTCATCTTCCAGAGGATCCCACCTGGTGAAAATGAACAAAGTCACTTATTTTCTCCCATTTCTCAAGTACTTTTCCAAAACCTCTTTTCTGAAAAACTGAAAAAAAGAAAGAATTAATTATTTTAGGCCCACGAGCTAAATTTTCAATAACAATTTTGACTTCCAACAAAAATAGCAACAAGACAACCACGATTATTGTGCTAAATTCAGTTTCACAAGGAAGCTCTCTGTTGGTCTTGTGTTACTCCTATTTTTGGGTTTGTTGGAGCCGATCATGGCCACAATGTTTGAGATTACACTGACTTACTGAATTATATTTAAAGAAAAATCCAATGTTAAAAAAGTTATTTCTTTAAAGATCTCCTTTACTACAGTGAATTTCCAACAACTGAACCAGGTTTCTTCACAACTCCCCTCTTTATACTGATGAGTTAAACCCTCAGCAGAGTCTTAGAAAAGCAACTTCAAGACATTTCACAGCTGTCACATACTGAGCGCAAGATGTATTATTTTGTTCCCCATCAACAAATTGTAAAGCTATACATACATGTACTTTCACAACATAAAATGATTTATTTTAAAAAGGGGTTTATATTTATTATATTATATTTTTTTTACATTCTTTTCATAAGACAGAAGCTTTTTTGTTACCTGCTTGACATTTCAACTACTTCATGTAGTCATCATCAGAAACGTCATGTGATGTTCATTTGACTACTTCCTGTAGTCATCATCAGAAGATCTGATGATGACTACAGGAAGTAGCAAAAACGTCAAGCAGTTAACAAAAACATGTAACACTCCAATTTTTATGTTACCAGCACAGAGCACATTTCCTGTTCTCCTTTCCCATTTCCAAGCTGCTCCAATGTGTGCTGCTAACACGTGCTCTTTCGCCAACAGGCTACAACTCTTCGCTAAAAACAATACTCTTTCCACCTCTTTTTCTGCCTGCACTACTTACCCGTTCTCCTTTCCACATGCTACACAGTCCATAATGCATTGCTCCCCATGAAACAACACTCCACTGGAAACAAACAAGTTGTTTGACATAAGAAAGATTGGTTAGCAGTTAGACTAGCCATTACGGTATCTCCTCAATGCAAGGCCAAGTTAGGTGCTTTTACTTCAGATCAGTAAACTCAGTAATGCTGCAGCTAATAACATGGGGTAGCTTATCTTATAGTTTTAAAACATAAATTAGCATTTTCTGCAGCTTATAGAATGGGGTGGCCTGTCGTTGGGGAAATACGATATACACATTAAGTGGTCTCAAAAGCTATATGTATATTCATATACAGTATATCTTCTAATAATAGGCCATATCTTATTGACACCCATTTCCAATAAATGCCGGAATGAAGAGATGTCGAACATATAGACACCGGTCTCCAATAGTAGCAAATGCCGGTCTGTAGTAAACGCCAATGACCCACTGCACTTTCCGTATACTAATCCTCTTTTTGTACCACCTAGGCTCTGCCCACTTGCAGTGAATCATACTGTAAATGTAAAAAAATTAATTCTAAACAAAATTTCTTAGTGTACAATTTGCCCTTTCATCTCCATGTTGTTACCTTTTGCCGTTTTTCGCCCCGTGACCGTGGTCGGGAGCGTCGGGGAGACGTTGTGCCTCTGTCTCTAATGGCTTCACTCAGGGTAACATCCCAACACAGTGTGGATGCACCTCTTCTCGACTAGCCACTCAAAGAACTCACATGAAGCGCAATGTCATTGAGACCCAGGTTTTATTAGTTCCATTCAACACAAAATTAGCCTCAACTCTTTCCTGACTCTCTCTGTAACGTTAGCGCACGTTCATGCTCTTCTACTGCTTAAACAAGCTGCCCTCCCATGTTCCCCTCTCCATGAGAAAATAACATTAGCGCACGTTCATGCTCTTCTACTGCTTAAACAAGCTGCCCTGCTAGCTTGCGCTCCCTCACAACAACCACTAACCGCTAACTCTTTTACTTCCACCCCAAAATAAACTCTAACTCCACCCATCTTTCGCCAACGCTGCCCAGCCATGTTCCCCTCTCCATGAGAAACACACCTCATTCCCGAACAACGTCAATAATAACCCCACAGGGTGATGTAATCTGAGCGAAGGGAACAGGCATTTGGTTTAGCATTCAACTACGTGTGATAACATATGCAAAAGAACATTTAAGCAAAGAAGCTGCACAACATTTTGTGGCCGTAAATACCCTTCACGATTCCGTCTGCGAGGCCGTCTCCAACAATCGCCGGTCTCTTTTAAACGCTGAGCCTTCCCAATCATTTTTTGAATAAACGCCGGGGCTACTATTGGAAGATATATGGTATATACGCACATAACTATCCCCAAAGTCATATGAAATAATCATCTGACTAAAATTACCGTGATTATGATATTTGTCATAATTAAACAACCCTAGTGTCCACAGCCCAAGTCCTCTGTTATACGTCTTACATATAATGTATAAGTTAATGTAAGTGGGAGCATGTTTCTAGCCACTGAGCAGTAGGGCAGCTTCTCATGTGTGAACACGTTGATGCAGTTTAAGGTTCTGCAAACTAGTGAAACTCTTCCCGCACTCAGGGCAATGATACGGCTTCTCCCCGGTGTGAACGTGCTGGTGTCTCTGAAGGTTATACTGTCGGGTGAAACTCTCCCCACACTCAGAGCAGCGGTAGGGTTTGTTTCCGCTGTGGATGCGTTGGTGGATGTGGAGGCTGTGCTGCAGAGTAAAGCTCCGCCCACACTCCGAGCAGTGGTAGGGCTTCTCTCCCGTGTGGACGCGACGGTGCCTCTGGAGACTTCCCTGCGTGCTGAAGCGGTTCCCACACTCCGAGCAGTGGTACGGCTTCTCGCCCGTGTGAATGCGCTGGTGCGTCTGCAGGTGACCTCTCTCTCTGAAGCTCCGCCCACAGTCTGGGCACTGGTACGGTTTCTCCCCGGTGTGAACCGGCTGGTGTCTTTGGAGGTTATAGCGTCTGCTGAAACTCTCCCCGCACTCTGAGCAGCGGTACAGCTTCTCCCCCGTGTGGGTGCGCTGGTGGGTCTGGAGGTTGCTCTGCTGGTTGAAGCTCCTCCCACACTCAGAGCATTGGTACGGCCTCTCTCCCGTGTGGATGCGCTGGTGGGTTTGGAGGTGGCCCCGCTCTTTAAAGCTCTTCCCGCACTCTGAGCAGTAATGTGGCTTCGCTTCAGCGGGAAGGTGGAGATCTGTCTGAGGATCACTCTCTATGGTGAAGCTCTCCCCATACTCCAGGTAGTAATATGGTTTCTCTTCTGTCTGAATGCACCGGTGTAGCTGGAACTGACCTGGATGATCAAAATGTTCTCCACACTCGGAGCAGTGGTGAATCCCCACGTCGCTTTCACACACCTGTGTTTGGCTCTGAGATGCGTTAGTGCGGAGAAAACTGGATGTTTCCGTCTGAGCAGTGGAGCCATTTAGAGGCGCCTCAACCTCTTGTTTAATTCCTCCAAGTTTCACCATGGTGGCGCATCCTCTTGTTGGCATCTCCTCTTGCATTTCAGATGGAAATGTAAACTGCGTAGAAATGTCTTGCACTAGGATGTCATTCATTTCTGCACAGGAACAACAAAAAAAGCGTTACAACCTACAGTTATTGTTCAATCATGACTAACGCCTAGAGACAAAAAACCTAGAAGTGATTTCAAGGGTCATCATCACTTCTCCAAGGGTTATCATCTCCAAAGCATGAGTAACACAATAACATTGATGCATGACTTGTTAAACTGCAGGCTAGACAACAACCAGCATTATTGTTTTCAGTCTTTATGCTCCAAGCTCCTTATGGGGACCTGAAAATACTGGTATGTTAAAATATAATTTTAACATTTTACTAATTTGTACTTATTTTATTCCATTTTATTCATAATATTTCACAATTTTATTATTTATCTCTGTTGAAATAATTATTTTTATCTTCTTATTCAACTGTGTGTTTGTTAAAGTCTAAACCCATTTTAAAACCACATGGTTTGTCAGCTGCTTTTACAACACTGCAAATTGAATCTGAAAGGTATGGTATACAGTTTGTTTGATTGATCGATGACATTTGTGCAGGTTTATCAAAAAACTTATTGACAACTGATTTTTACATTGGACAGAGGGTGCTCGACTTTCATCGGGGTTCCGTTGTTCAGAATGTGACATAATTGTTTAATAAGCACCAACTGTGTAATGCTATTCCTCTGTCAGACCAGCAGAGGGAGACATTCACCTGCCTGAGGCTTTGTTATGCCTTTTTCTGAGCGTTTTATGCTGTACTTTCACTTTCAATTTTACACTGTTAATTTTTTTTTAAAAGGAGTGGAGGTGTTGGCATCGACGTAATTATGTATGTTAAATATATTTAATTACATATTTAATTAATATTTTTATAATATGTTTTATAAATGTTATTATATATTATTCAACAATACATACATTCAGTTACACAAAAAATTTATAAATATATAAATTAAACATCAGTATTGTATTGTATCAGTATTTGCTACAGCTTGTGAACAGGGCATTTTTGAATACGATAAAGGGCCTAAATCATCACTTTTCTGAGAGAAAAAAACTCTGTACATTCACTCCTTCATCCATACAGTATATAAATATAAATTAAGCCAATTAAGCTTTTGTGATGTCACAAACTCAAAACATTGATACAAGTGCGGGTCATAAAATTAGAATATCATGACAAAGTTGATTTATTTCAGTAATTCCATTCAAAAAATGAAACTTGTTTGATTCATTCATTACACACGGACTGATGTATTTTAAATGTTTATATTTAAAATTTTTGATGATTATAACTGATAACTAATGAAAGTCCCAAATTCTGTATCTCCGAATATTAGTATATTGTGAAAAGGTTCAATATTGAAGACACCTGGTGCCACACTCTAATCAGCTAATTAACTCAAAACAACACCTGCAAACGACTTTAAATGGTCTCAGTCAGGTTCTGTAGGCTACACAATCTTGGGTAAGACTGACTGACAGTTGTCCAAAAGTCGACCAATGACACCTTACACAAGGAGGGCAAGACACAAAAGGTCATTGCTAAAGAGGCTGGCTGTTCGCAAAGCTCTGAGTCCAAGCACATTGATAGAGAGGCGAAGGGAAGGACAAGATGTGGTAGAAAAAAAGTGTACAAGCAAAAGGGACAACTACACTCTGTAGAGGAATGTAAAACAAAACCCATTCAGAAATGTGGGTGAGATTTACAAAGAGTGGACTGCAGCTGGATTCAGTGCTTCAAGAACCTCCACCCACAGACGTATGCAAGACATGGTTTTCAGCTGGTGCATTCCTTGTGTCAAGCCGCTGTTGAACAAAAGACATCATCAGAAGTGTCTCACCTCTGGACTGCTGCTGAGTGTCCAAAGTTCTGTTCTCTGATGACAGTAAATTTCCTTTGGAAATCAAGGTCCAGAGTCTGGAGGAAGAGAGTAGAGGCACAGAATCCACGTCGCTTGAGGTGCAGTGTAAAGTTTCCACAGTCAGTGATGGTTTGAGCCACGTCATCTGCTGGTGTTGGTCATTGTGTTTTCTGAGGTACAAGGTCAACGCAGCATCTACCAGGAAGTATTAGAGAACTTCATGGAGATACAGATTTCATTTTCCAACAGGACCTGGCACCTGCACACAGTCCCAACGCTACCAGTACCTGGTTCAAGGACCATGGTATTGCTGTTCTTGATTGGCCAGCAAACTCGCCAACTAGAAAATGTATGGGGTATTGTGAAGAGGAAGATGCAGTACACCAGACCCAACAATTCAGAAAATCTGAAGGCCACTATCAGAGCAGTATGGGCTTGTAACACCTGAGCAGTGCCACAGACTGATGGACTCCATGCCATGTCGCATTGCTACAGTAATCCAGGCAAAAGCATCCACAACTAAATACTGAACGCTGTACATGCTCATACTTTTCATATTCATACCTTTCAGTTGGCCAACATTTCTAAAAATCCTTTTTCTGCAGTGTTCTTAAATGATATTCTAATTTCCTGAATTTGGGACTTTCATTAGTTGACAGCAACATTAAAAGTTATAAACATTTGAAATACATCAGTCTGTGTGTAATGAATGAATCTAATATACAAGTTTTAGTTTTTGAATGGAATTACTGAAATAAATCAACTTTGTCATGATATTGTAATTTTATGAACAGCACTTGTATATATCTCCTTATTCAGCCTGCAGCAGTTTAGAGCTGCCAATACATGTAAGGTCTTTTGAATAAGGGCAGCCTATAAGAAATTAGCTCAATACAGCGATACATTTGGCACACAATTGTGATAGAGAAAGAATATACACAATAGTACAATAGGGGGCAATTTAAAAACCCTCGACCAATCAGAGACAGAAAAATCTACTTGTACAGGATAACACAAATTCATCAACACTCACCTGGAGCTGAGATTTGGCAGAAACACTGTACTTGGTTAGAGGCTCATTTATATATTGTGGCGTTGTGCAATATCAGTATTGCAGAATTCCAATGACGTTTAACAGATGATATATTGAGCAGCTCAGGGGACCAGGACCAGGAACTAGAAACAGTGCATAAACACAAATGATGGGTCAGACAAAATCGTGAATGGATGCAAATGCTTATGCCAGTAATAATATTGTACTAATAATAATAATATCACCAGAATATTCAGACTAACCAGCTGATGTGGCTTCAGTATATACAGGCAGTTATCAGTCCAACCTCATCCATAGCTTTGATTTCACACCAAACCGCAGCCACCATTAGCCTAGTGTAAAAAGAGAAAAATATAAAGTAACAATGCGAACGTGTGTGAGACATCTCTCTTCATTCATTTCCGCCTTTCTCCTCAGATCAACTCTGCAGTCAGTGCGAGTGCGTCTGCTTCTGCTTCTCCGCTCACTTGGGAGATTTTAAACAGCAGGTGAAGCGTTAGCGCCCCTCTTGGACCTCTGCGGTATTACAAGTAACATATTCAACATCCAACACCGCATTGAACTTTATTGATGAAGAAAAGTGCAATAAAAGGAATGAATTCAAATGTCATCAGCTTTTAATGTGCTGTAGAAAGTAATTGTATAACCCGATTCATATGGCAAGAAAAGACAAGGCAGGTTCATTGATTTTGAAGTGTGGATCAGATGGATGAAATAAGTTTTCAAAAGTAAGCTAAAATCATATTACAGGAAATAAGAGTCATGTTTTAAATAAATTAAACAGATAAAATTACAGTCTCTGTTTCTCTCTTATTTAATTATTTGGGGAATAGATAGATAGATAGACCCCCTGTAAATCCTCACTCCTATAATGCTTTGCAGCAGCCAGAGCAGTAGCTCTCTCCCAGCTTCACCACAATATATAACAAAAAGAGCAGTGGGCCAAAAACAGAAACTTGTGGGTCAAATTTTACCTCAATATTTGTAGAAAAATTAAACTAGAAAAAAGTTTCTATTTTATAAAGTTTGATAGTATCATCAACGGTGTCAAAAGTTGAACTAAGGTCCTGAAATGCAAAATTAGTAGACAAGATCCCGATCAGATGCAAGTCATCGCATATTGGGTGATGGCTGTTAAACGTTGAGCCTATTAATTACTGATTAATTGATTGGGACTGCATGTAATTGGTAATATTTATAACATAGAATCATGTTGGTTTGCCAAACCATTTAAAGTAATTTTGTTGAGCTTAATTAATGTTCAAGAAAATTTACAAATAGCATTTTTATTGCATTTTACAAACTGTAAAATTCAAGTTTGTAGTTCCTGTGGATTTGTAAATTAAGTGCACTCCCCAATAAATATTATATACATTTTATTCTTTGGGTTTTATTTATTTGTAGTTCTATTTTTTAGCTCAACATTCTGTAAGCAATATGTAACTTAGAGAATTTTGGTGCATATTTTTAAAAAAATTCATAGGCAAAAACTAGTTGGAAACTTTCAGTTACGTATTAAGAGGGAATTAAGAGACACTGCTTGACCTGTGGGTTTGGACTGTGACTTTAAATGAACACACCTAAACCCTCAAATCTGACAAGAAAACACCCCAGAGCAAATCAAATTCTTTGGTGTATTAAAAGATAATCATTTTTTTTAAAATCTGATTTAACTGAATAAATTCAGTTATGAACTGAACAGGCTAATGTTCATTAGATAAAAGAGGAAAATAAATTGATCTCAGGCTTTAGAGCTCAGTAATACTGAGATAAATAACTGATCAAATTGATTGATCGGATTGCACAGGCTTTAGTACTCAGAACAATCATAATTATGCAAAACGTGAAAATTTAGTCTTTTCCGATCTGGGCCAGAATTTCAAAGCAGCTTATGAACACAGAGTCCAGACATTTCTTCTTCTGTAGCAGTTCTTTACCCCAACTTAAATCCTTTCTGTATTGTTCAGTAATCATTTCCCACAATAAGTGCTTCAGAGAAAATGAGTTAATTCAGCTCGATCAAATTCTTCTCCATCCATAATCATTCAGAAATGGCCTAAAATGTTTACATTTCAGATTTCAGTACAAGTTGTTCCACACAGTGAAGTTTGAAATGAGAAATTATTTAAATTTGCTTTGAAATTGCCTTGCTAACAAGATGTTGTCATACTCTAAATGGGCAAATGCCTGGTAGCTGGATATAAATGGACATTTCTGTGCCTGCAGGACATACCTGGTTAGAAATTCCAGTTTTGAGAACAGATGACGTATATGACCTGTCGCTCCCATAGAGCAGTAAAGTACAGCCTACAGGTAGTATTTTGGGAACACACCTTGATGCACATCTAGCCGTCTTTACAAGCTTCACCTGGGGCATCCTACTTTCTTTAGCGTAACCACAATGCATTATTATCTACTTAGATCGGCACTGCTACATGTCATTTTATTAGTTCAAGTATGTTTTATTACAGAATATATTGTTACGTCTACATTCCCCATATTGGGATATTCCTTTTTGAACTTTGACACTTTTTAGGCAGCCATACTGCCAAGTAACATACACTCTGTCTTGTACTTGTATCTGTACTCTGCACATATAATAATAAATCTTTAAATCTTACCGTGTGTTATTTTACATGATTCTAAATATTAAAAAGTGACATTAGTTTTTCTGTGCCCAAACTTTTGCACAGTGCCATAATAAAGTTTTTATTTTTGTTCAATTGATGGCATAAAAAGTAACTATGCATCAATGTTTGCTGAAAATATTGTGCATTTTTTCTATGTTCTAGAGAGACTGTGTTAACATCTTTTCAATTCACCACCAATTCATCAAAATCTTACTTTATATTGAGGGATGCCAAAACTTTTGCATTAGACTGCATGTAAGTAACACATTGTGCTTTGTTCTCCAGACTTTTTATACAACAATGCAGACTTTTCCATCTTCCAAGTACAGGGGTATTTCTCGTTGTAGAGTACATCCATCCACAAACTAAAGCACAATGTTACAAATGGGCTGCAAAACTCCAAATAGCATGTTTATTATAGCAGGAGAGTTGGCTCCACCGGGCTTATGTCAGTGCTGCCCAAATACTGTCAGTTTGTTGATTAAAGAGCATTAAGTCGATCATAGCAAAAAAGCAACAGACAAAACCAACTAATCTCTGCCTGGTAATGTGAAGCGAACCACTTCTTTGCATTTGATTTGACTGGTGCAACAACTAACCATTTACCAAACTGTCAAGGCACGAATATGTGCACTGATGCTGAGACTACACAAGGTGAGATGGACATTAAGCCAAATACACCCCAACAAAGCTATTGTACGTGATACAATCACTGTGAACGACATATCTTCATCAGCTTGTTTAACATTCCTTGGATAATGCCCACTGTCCCCACCTGCCTCATGTGCTACAATTATTCCTGTTCTAAAACAGGCTTCCGAAATATCCCTTCATCCCTGGACCAACGGCAGTTTTGTTTACAGGTCAACCCAGGATGCTGTCTTCACACTGAAACATCACTTTTTATATTATTCCCCCAAAAGCTGAGCACTAAACTACACATAGCCTAACATAAGCCATAGCCTTACCACACACGTGTGCAACTAGATTCTGGACTTTCTTACTAGTAGACCATGAACAGTGTGTATGGATAAGTGCTTCTCCTTCTCCATTACAAAGATGACTGAAGCAGAACAGGGCTGTGTGCTGAGCCCCCTCCTTTATGCCTTCTTCATGTACGACTAGGAGTCTGACAATGATTCCAACGTCATAGCAAGTTTGTGGGCAATATTGCCTTGATAGACCTGATCTCAGCCTTCAGAAAAAAGGTCGAGAACCTAGAGAGTCAGAGCCTGATGTAATGACCTTGCTCTCAACTCAAAGAAAATAAAAGAACTGTCTTTTTGATAACTTTGTTATATAAACTCACAATGACCCAATCATTGAATGTCTTGTTCCATTTCTCTATGTTGTTAACAGGTATGATGTCTTGAAGTGAGTCCTTGGGCCAATCAGAGGCTCTGTATCTGACAGGGCGTGTGTGTGTGTGTGTGTGTATGTGGCAGCTGTGATCTCGCAAGCATTGGAGACTGACCCAATTCTCCTATCTATACATGTGTACTATTAGGGAAGCACCTCAAATGATGAGCAAATGATGTACTGAGACCTGGGAGGGCGACATTTTTTTTGTTTTTTTTTTGTTCAGAAGTATTAAGCTATAACCTGGATATTAAATCAATTAATTAATTTTATATTATAAATATATTGACTTTTGCACTGTAGTGTATAACGCACACCCTGCCATAAATTCAGAACCTGCTGGTGTTGAGAGCACAGTGCTGAAAATTTCAGTAACATATTATGAGGGAATTAGAGACATCATTTGACCTGTGGGTCTATGAATGAACACACCTTAAGCCTCATATCTGAGGAGAGAAGAGCCTGACCCTATGACCCCTAGGCTATGATGTGTTCTCCTCCCATAGATATAAAACCTGCCAGCCTTCACTGAGATCCTCACATATCCTCTCAAACACAGAGGACTTCAGGTAAGATCCCTGCTTGTTAATGCTTTTGCTTTCATTTACAATTTTTAAAACCTCTCGCTAGTATGTGGTTACTTTTAGAACTGAGCAACACTGAAATTAATAACTCAACAATCACTACAGTGGCGCCTGGGTGGGATATATAAAACAGCATGTGAACAGTCAGCTCTTGATGTTGATGTGTTGGAAGCAGGAGTGTAAGGAGCTGGAGCCTTATTGTGGTGCAGGTGGTCTTAATGTTATGGCTGATCATGAGGGACCTGCTCACTATTAGGCAGGTGTTCTTAATGTTATGGCTGATCTTGAGGAACCTGCTCACTATTAGGCAGGTGGTCTTAATGTTATGGCTGATCATGAGGGACCTGCTCACTATTAGACAGGTGGTC
>JBBIGC010144635.1:3374-19656 GCA_037576955.1 Lepidarchus adonis | reverse complement strand
TATCAGTACATTGCAGAAAATAATGAACTTTATCACAATATGCTAATTTTTTGAGAAGGACCTGTATATATATATATGTAACCCTAAGTGTGTTTAGCTTCAACAGGAAAAGAGTTGAAGGAGTCACTGATAAATGTGGTTTGTGTTTGTAAATGTGTTTCAATGTGATGGGATGAATGAGCTCTTCTATCACTGAGACCCAGTGTAGCAGTTGCCATACAGCTCTTGGCACTCTGGTGGAATTAGCAAGCCCTGAACTGAACAATGTAAATAGAGTAGCTGGACATCTGAAGGCCAAATTTTTATCTGTTGTGGCACAGCTGTTCATTAAGTGGAAGTCAACCGTGATGGAAACGGAACAGGACATGCTAAAATTGTACTCCAACCAAAACCGCAGCAGTGACCAACACATCTTTCCAAAGCTGATACTCTCATCAAATTTCAGTGAATGTGAAAATCGGTTACTGGGAATGGCCTACTGTGTTGGGTTGGGTTTTGTCAGGGACACATGAGAAGTTTTTTTTAATAAATATTATGTTAAGAGTTTTAAACAGAGCCAAGCTCAGTGTGAGGGTGGATGTACCCCGTCCTGGACAATTTGCACCAGTGGAAAATATTAAGCCTGCATGAGAGTCTCTTACAAACCACCATGTTTGGATTGTTCAAGGGATAGTAGCTGTCAATGCTTTTGTCTCCATTTTATATCTAGTAGTCAGACCAGACTGCTCATATTGTGGCCATCGAGAAACTGTTTCTCACTGTTTTATGAAGTGTTGTAGACTGCTTTGATAAGGATTCAAATATTAATAGATTTTAAATTTTATTCAAAAATGATGGACCGGGTAAATTTTGAGAAGATATGGAGTCATCAGGGGATTTTGTGTTCAATAAATTACATTAGAGTCTCCTACCCTCTCGTCCTCTTGTATGGAGCTCTAGTGTCTTGGTGCCACACTGTGAAAGGTGTTTTTTTTTTTTCTTCAAACTGTTACACTTAGCAAAGTGTAGAGAAATGTTCTTTTGGAACACAATGGCTATTTCTTTGCAAACCTGCCATGCACACCATTGTTATACAGTGCAGTGTTCTTATGGTGGTCTCACAAACACTCAGTTGCTTACAAATACTTGGTTTGCTTTGTGATCACACAGACTATTGCCCATAAAATACCCAGCAGACAGGGCATGGCTGAAAAAGAATTTGAAAGGCAAATGAATGCAAAAAATAATTTAACTGAATTGCTCATCAGCTTATCTGCTAACGGAGCTCTACTGACACTGTTTTGAGCAGCTCATTTTAAAGAATACTGAATAAAGCACTGAATACATAATAACTAATTATAAACTATTCTGGTTACATTTATATTCAACATTTTTTTAAACTGATATGTTCTCTATACTGTTACAGTACTGATATCTGTTCACATTCTTTGGCTATCTTACTGTCTGTAGCACTATTTATATATATAGAATTATTTGCAACTGTTACATTTCACATACTTTAGTTCAATGATCTGAAGAAATTCTTAACATTGCCAGACACTCCCATATACAGCTGCTATATCTATGGCTGCCCAACCCTAGAACAGATGGTGTCCTTGACAATAAAATACCGGCAAAACAGAAAAAGGGAAGGAGATTGTGTTCTGTAACCATAAACTGACATTTTGTGTCTAGTCAGTTAATCCTGTTCAGAGAAACAATGAAAATGCTGCGGTCTAAACCACTGTGGCTACAACTGGATACAATTTTGCTGCTCAGATGGGCCTTCTTTTGGCTTGACTTGTGTGTGTATGGCTTCAAAAATACATTATGCTTGATAAAGCATTCATTTGGTTAAATTTAGGTTTGTTTCTTCATAAATGCAGAATGTTACAACACAAGTTACTGGTTAAGCAGTCTGTGAAATGTTCAACTAAGTTGCAGTCGCTTCTTTATAATTTTGTATTATATCTGTTCATCATTCCTCCCAATATTTAGAAATGCATCAAACTGTAAATAGCTTGATGCAATCAGTTCTGTGGAAATATTATTGGATTCACCAACTGGTCCCTAACCTTTGTTCATGAGGCTATAGTATGTAAAATGTTGAACAAGCAGGTTGTCTACGGCAGAACACCAAAAAAAGGAAGGTGCTTCTTACTAAAGAGAACATTGCTGCAGCCTAAAATTTGTGAAAGAGTACATTAACATTCTACAGCAGTACTGGCAAAATGTTTTGTGCAATGATGAAACTAAGACTGAACAATGTGGAAAGATCTTGCAGCAGTACTGTACATCTGGCATAAGAAAGGCACTGCATATCATGAAAACATCATCCCAAACGATAAAGTATGATAGAGGAAACATGATTTGGGCAAGATTGGCAAACTCCCCAAGTTTATGAAAAAAATCTTTAGGATAATGTGAGAACATCTGTAGTTTAGCTGAAGCTGTAGAAGTTGGGTTATGCAACAGGTCACTCACCCAAAACATCAACACAAATCCACATCAGAATAGCTCCAGAAAAACAAAGTTTGACTTTTGGAGTGGCCAAGTTTAAGCCCTGACCACATCCCAATAGAAATGCTATGGAATGATAGGATAGCCATATGCATAAAATGTCCAAAGAACGTCATGGCGGCGAGGGGTTAAGGGTTACACTGTTTATGACACATTAATTCTTTTTCTTGTCACTGTTCTGCATAAATATGTTTTTCTACACGTAATAAAAATAAAGTATGCACAAAATGCATTCAATATGGCCAAATACTAGACTAGACTTTAATACAGCAGTTTAGGTTTGAAAGCATATGTAGTTGAGGCAAGATAGAAGTCATGGAAATGCAAATTAATTCCAGACTAAGTGGTTGTTCTCTTCAACAGGAATATTTTATATTTTTATATTCCTGTTGAAGAGAAATATATTTTCAGCTTAACTCTGTCAGTGTTCTGTGAAAACTGTAACAAAATAAGGGTAAAACCAGTCAAGGCTGTATTGAAGGTTCGTTGTGAAATATGAAGAACATTCACGGTTCACACAGTACAATGACAAACTCAAACAAGTTTGATTGCAGTATCATTTTTCTTCACAGATCAACTTTCTGTTCAGCCTGTTGTGTTTATGGAATTATTGTAGCTTAGTTTAGCTCTACCTGAAACTGTACATTTTGTTTTGGCAGGTTAAAACATGTGACCGGTTGGTATATCCATTTCTCAAGAACATTTCACATTTCACTGCTTCACCGTTTGCGATTTGGCCATGGGTGGTGAAAACAAAGCCGTTTTACCTTATATCACATTAATTTCTAACATAGCAAAAACATGAGCACACCTCTTCTTTCCGAACCCAGACAGAACACAACAACAGCCAAACCGCAGTCAACACAACCATTACAGTGCAATAACAAAAGTACAACTACACTTCTACAAGGAAAGCTAACATAGAGAACACCAACAACTCCCCCCTCATGAGTGTGGTTTCTGTCGACCGTTATTAGTACAGACACTCGCATTACTGTGCAACGCATTAAGAAAAACCAACAAACCTCCTTCTGTTCCGCTCTCGCTCTATGCGCTTGCGTGGTGCGCACACACACAGCACAGAGCAAGAGATATGACGTGCAGTAAACAAAACCTATTTTACAGAATCAAATGGTTCAAGTCGGTCAAAAAGTGCTTATAGTTTGAATAAGTATATAAAAAAAAAATTCTGGCAAATTGATGCACTTTAAATGTAGTAGTTTAGAGTTACTCTACTACTACATGCACTTTAAATCTTTTCTGTTAGCGACTAACAAACATGAGTTTAAAGTTATTCTTTGTTTTAAGTTGATCTTTTTTTTTTTTCTTCAATGTTATGCAGAGATGTACTTATACTAATTTTATAGACAAATGATACCATCATGCTTCAGGGTTGTGTTTTGCATTGCACGGGTGAAGGGAAGAATGGATTCCACTAAATACCAGCAAATTCTGGAAGCAAACGTCACACCATCTGTAAAAATGCTGAAGCTGAAAAGAGAATGGCTTCTACAACAGGACAATAAATAAACATACATCAAAATCCACCATGGACTACCTCAAGAGAAGCATGCTAAGGTGTTGGAAGAACTACAATTTAAACATCATTGAAAATTTGTGGGTAGAGCTTAAAAGAGCTGTGCATGCAAGACGACCAAAGAATATTACAGAACTAGAACCTTTTGCAACGAACAATGGGAGAAAATCTCAAGTACAAGAACTGAAAGACTTTTAGCTCTAAAAAGCATTTGCAAAATGACATTAAAATGAAAAACAAGTTGCTGGTGTTCCTAGATTACTCCTTTCCAAAGAAGATTATACTATACAGGCAAGAGTATCTGGGCAGCTGATAGTCACACCTACAGCTTTAAGCAGTGGTGGCCTAGCGGTTGTGATTGGAGGGATGTATGTTAAAGCCCCAGCCAAGGTACCACTGAGGTAATCTCGTGACAGATCTGCATCTACACTGCTCCTTGGGTGTTTGTGTGATGGGATATGCCACGTTCACCTTTCACCTTGTTGGGCATCAATTTATTCTTTGATTTGTCTATGTGTCCAGAAAAGACTAAAGTAGGCAGTGCTTCGCCTTTTAAATTGAGTAATCTCTGAGCAACACTGTCATCTACTGGCTCAGCAGAATTACTGAACACAAATTAAAATGAAGTGACACAAACAAAAAGGTTACAGGTTTATTGACATAATTATTACTACAATATTATAGATAAAATGGCATAAACACCATAGTAATTATTCCTAATCATACAAGGTTTAATACCCTCATTCACTACTTTATTTTAATACTGAGCAGCATTTTCAGGATTGGCACTTGGTAAAGAGACATTCTCTTAGTTTCACAAACCTCTAAATACAATCATTCTGTCATCCAGGGAATGCATAAGGTTTTGAAGAGATGACATGGTTAGTGTGAATGAATTTGATAAATGATCTAGAAGTAAACTGCACCATCAACCTATATGGTAAGTAGAGCTGAGGAAATGGACAGGTATGGACAGAACGTAGACGTACCTAATAAATGGCTCATTGATATTGATGTATGTATAAACAGAGCTCAATAATGTAAAAACATACTATCATAACAGCAAGATGCAATTCTTGATTGGGCCTTTAAATAGAAATACTAACATTCTCAACTTAAAATATTAAAAAGTGTAGCCGGGTGGCTGCGAAGACAGTACACCTGGAATGTGAGCATAGAACAAAAACTAGAGATGTTTTAGTAATTTGTTGGGTTAGTATTTGGACGGCTCCAGAGCACCAGCAATCTGAAGGCTGTCGTTCACGGTTAAGTCTTACCTGCTCTACATATTAATGTGCTTTTAGCAACAAAAGTGCACTAAAGGTTAACATAGTACCATGTGGAGCATGAACATTCAGTTTTATACTCAGAAACTTTAGTGTGCGGACAAAATGCAGGCAGATTAGAGGAGGACGGGGTGGAAACCTAGAGCAGGACGGCCTCTACAGTAACGGCAGGGTCCTCAATGTCTCCTTTACTCTGAACCATCCTCAGCTCCAGTTGTGCTGGACTTGGTCTGTGGTCAGGCCCAGCTACCTCTGACAAACACACACAAAGAAAAGACATGCCATCAGAAAGATGGCACAAAGGCTGGACAATGGGGAGATGATCAGTCCAAAATCAGTCCTCTCTATTCCAGGTATTGTCTGAAATGGTTCTGTAGCTCACAGTTACACTGTGGCCCAAACCACATCCACAAGTCTGTACCACCTAAACGAAAAGCTAAACTAAAGACACCCTACACGTACATAAATAGCTCTTAGCTAATCAACTGCTTTTAGTTTTTGTGAAAACTTTCACACAGTTTCGGAGGTCCAGAATCCACTGTTCCCATTTTACACTCTCTTACCTTTTGCATAGTTGATCGTTCTCTTAATCACATGCTGCATCACAGAGACAGTCTTCTCACAGGCCATCTGACAAAATCCCACATGTCATAATGATTAAAAATGAAAGTGAAGTTTTTCACTTTTTCAAACATAGGCTACCACTTCAGTCCACACTTCTCAATATATTTTTGCTAGTGTTTTATTGGCAACAGCTTAGATGCCATTACATTAAAACTATACATATTCACTTTAAGTGTTAAGCTTGTTTTTTCAGATTTCATTCATGTTCTTTTTAATAGTCTTTCATCCCCAATAACATTTTTAAAGCTAAATATTTAGATACATCAATGGCTTCCATCTGCTCTGGTTTGAGAAACTGGATGGTTAATTACTGCATTGTTTAAGAAAGTTTAAGAAAGTATCAGTTTTTCTTGATATTGTTATTGTTTTGTTATAATGTATTACATGATATAACAGTTACAAAAACAAATGATATGTTTACAGCAGTTCTAAATTACTATTTTTTTAAATGAATTAATAATTAGGTCTATATTTTCCACTGTGATTGACTGACTAAATGATTTGCTTAAAAAGCAATTAACCATACCAACCAAGGCGACCTTTGTGCCATGGTTGGAAGCCTAAAAGGGTGTTTTTATGTTTTTACAGAACCAAAAAACCAGTTTGGCGAGTGTCCTACTCAAACACACTTAATTCATCTCAACAAATCACCAAACTATGCTGACACATGGCCCACTAGTGCATATAAATACCACCCTCATTTCTTAATAAGTTAATTAACAAAGTGACCTCTTGTCTCACTCCATCTGTGCATTCGTTCACCACTATACCTTGAGGTCATTTGGGTGGTGGTACGTCCAAGCTAGCAGCATAGCAGCAAACAGGTCACCTGTGCCCACAAACACTGCATCCATCTTGGGGATGTCCATTCGTATTCGTTGCTTTTCCTTGGTGCCATTAGTTTTTACTAAACACATCACACACAGCATCAAACATCAGACTTACTACTGCTAATGCTAATATTGATTATCCTATACCAAGCATGCAATGTCTTCAGAGATATGACATAAGTAGTATGTCTACTTAATCACTACTGGATGGGTAATACATAATTGGAAAGGTCACCAAACTAATAACACATAAGGTAAGAAAGAAACCAACATTGACTAGTATGTTGCATGATCAACATATTATGTTAGACATGTTAGACAGAACAATAAGCATTGTATTGTATTATTTGCATTGTAATCATCTACTACACCCCGGATAAAATGTATCTATAAATGCACATCTTCAAATTACACATAAGCATTCAGACAAATCAGAATGGTTTTGGAGCAATGAAGTGTAGTCGGATGAAACAAAACAGAACTACTTTTCAGTCTTTTTTGTCATCACATAACCACTAGTACTGTGCTTTGTTTCTTACTAGCCCTTTTTCTAACTGTATGAATAAAAATGTGAATAGGCTTTACCAGTGATCTGGCTCCCCAAAGCTACCAGATACTGATCCCCCAAAGGAGAGAGCAGGTCAGAGCTGGTGATTACCACAGTGTCTGGGCCCATCCCATGCAGTAGGTCCATTGCCTAATTAGGAATGCAACCAGACCCACACTTTAAGATGGACTGTTTGTTATTACACTTTAATGCAAAACAAATTATTCTCATTTTCAGCTACACAAACTATACCATATCAACTGTAGTGTGGTTTATACTCATCAGATCCCCAGTTAATTTGTCATAAAGGAAGTGTCTGTATTACACCATAATGGTTAGCAGTATGAAAATCATATGACAATAGGACACGAGGTATATTGCACAGCCCCAGCCAAATGACTGGTATCTGTTGTCTGTGAAGGTTTTAAATGCAGGTTTAGACAGTGATCCAAAATGTTTCTAGGCATCAATATTGTAGAGACTCACCTCAAGTGCATCTTTCTCTGTGCTGATCTTTCTGCCAGTCAGCCTCCTTTCAGACAAAAAAAGAAGCAGCTTATACAAAAAATGCACAGTGCAATGTGATTCATATCAAATAAAAACATTACTTTATTTGGCTGCAATTACAACTTCTACCACTGGATCATAATGTTTCACTGTTTCCATTATGCTTTTAAAAACTCACACAAACTGTATTTCAGCTACAGTGGAGATCAATGCTACTCACAAAAATGTAGGGATATTTGGCTTTCAAATGACATTTCAGAATGAACCGAAAATGAGCTTTTAGCTTTTTTAACTTTTGAATGTACATGTCCAGCTGTTCGTTGTTTCAGCACTTTTTACACAAGTTGCTGTTCTCCAACAATGAGCTTAAAGGCAAAATTCACAACTGGTGTTTGATCCATGAATCAATCAACACATTTCCTGGTTCAATCAGAATTATTATTTAAACAGTCCTCATCATCACGCTGTTCACATTTTGACATCATGAGACCAAGACGACTCCTAATAACTGATCAACAGTACCTTTGCCATTTCGAGGCTTCAAACAGGATGTTCTCATACGGACGTGGCCACTGAGCTTAGAGTGTCACAAAGAGTCATCAGCAGGTTGAAACAGAGATACAGAGACTGGGAGAGTCATAGAAATGCATAAAAGTGGAAGTTCTTTGGCCACATCCCACATTGATGACTGCTTCATTTTCAACAGTGCCCTGCAGAACCAGATGGTTAATGCCACAATTCCAAGCACATTTAAAAGAGGTGAGAGGCACCCAAGTGTCACACCAGTGCAATCAAAACTGTTTACCTCAGAGTGGTCTGTGTGCTAGACGACCTGTATGGGTACCGGACCACAAGTCCAGACCACCTGAATAACATCATTAACCCAGTCGTTGTGCCCATATATGAACAACACAGACCTAATTTTATCTTCTTGGATGAAAATTCTCCATTTCATCAAGGTCGCATCATTAGGGAACAGCTGCTGAAGATTGGGGAACCTCAAATGGAGTAGCTGCACTTTTTCCAGATCTGAATCCTATTGCATCAGCAGAGTTGCTGTGTGTAGGCTCGTAACTCTGTACCCAAGTACCTCAATGACCAGAGGGCTGTCCTTCAAGAAAAGTGGGATTCCTTAGCAGCAATAACTGCTAACTTGTGAACAGCATGAGACATTGTTGTCAAACTGTAATTGATGCTCAAGGGCACATGACACGTTATTGAGACACTGACATTTTTGTTGTGGTATGCTCACCACTGTTGTTGCCTTTTGTTTCAATAAATGGTTTGAGAATAAGAAATCACCATTTGCATGTTTCTATGTAAATGCCCTACTTTCATGATATAGGTTCACTGTAGTGTGAACTTTTTTCACATTTTCCATACATTTCACCTGAAATCCGAATATATCCCTAACTTTTTGTGAGTAGTAAATGTCCAAAAGTATCCAAACATCAGAGGAGTGAACTAAGCTACTTTCAAAAGTGCACCAGTTTCTGACACAGGTGTTTTGCACTTGATTTTAGAGTCTATACTGGATAATCAGATAATACTGATTTAGCACATACAGGGAATGACCGTCTATACAATATACCAAGAGGTAGAAATATGGGCATCACAGAAGAACATAAACCTCACAGTTCCTGAACGAGAAAATCAGGTAAGCTCACTCACTCTGCCTCAAACTGGTTGGGTGTAATGATGTCGGCAATCGGCACCACTTTATCTTTATAAACAGGCAGCAAGGCTTCGGGAACGTACTAAAACAGTGCACAGGGAACAGATAGGAGACCAATGGTAAACCGAAGGTGCAACTTCAGGCCAAAGGGGCCAAACAGCTACACAACTCAATCTGTTTCAGCTTATTCAATTCAAGGTAAAGAAGGGCATTACTATTTAAATTTGCTAAGAAACATTTTTCTCTATAAGTCTAGCTGTGATTACAAGTAGACTAGAAATTGAAGGGACATTTCACCTGAAAATATGGACTACATGTAAATGAAGAAGGCCAAAATTTACTACTTATCAGAAAAACTGACAACCCACAATATCTTACTGTAATGATAATATGATCAGGGAACTAGTCAATTGATAACAAAGATTTTAGAAAAACACTAAGAACAGCAGAACTGCAGAGTGAAAAAACAAAGACTAACTGATGGGGCATTTTGAATATAATAGTAAAGATAAATAAGCCTGAATACTAACAGGAAATCTAGCTGCAAGAATACTGAAATAAAAATTACATGCACCACACCAGTCATAAGAAACATTCAAATAAATGAAGTAATTGCTCCAACTACTCACCATCGCCCCATTATCACCCAGTACTGGATCACACACTACACAAAACAATCAGGAACATGCATTTTGTTAGCGGTCAAGTTCAGTGAGCAGACATATCTGAATAACTGCTTAAAGCCTCATTATTTGATATTGTTATCCCAAAGACAACAGATTGCTGTAAGATTTCAACTTGAATATTCCAGAAGAATTTTCACATCGGTCAACATTTACTAAGAGATTCATTCTGGGTTTGGACACCAGATTAAATAATGGAAAATATAGTATCCCTAACATGATTTCCACTGAATAACTGCAGAGAATGGTCACTTTAAAGACACCTACCATACACAAGACTAGGGTTGGCTCTCTTCAACTCCTCCACAATGTCCACCACCATCTCCAGAAAAGACACATCCCTAGAGTACCCTAATAAAAAAAATAGAAAGAAATATTATAGAATAAAAACTGGAGGTTTTAAAATGCCCTATTAACTTATTTTTACAATCAGCCATGTTAACATTTTTGGCACAACCACTATTTTTCCAAATTTCTATTGAAAATAAAAGGCCACGTTATTATTAAAAACACTTTATATTAAACATTGTTCTTCTTAAATCCTTAAATAAATTTACATAAAAATTCCTGTACCTGTGAGCACATAATCATAATGATTGACATTGTTGAGTCTAATCCCCTCATAAAGGACTTGTAGCTCATCAGCAGTCAGCACCTGACCTTTCCAGTGTTCATATCCTAGCAGACAGAGAGACAGACAGACAAAGAGTTTGACAACAATCTTTCATGGAGTGTACTTTCTGGAGAAAATAACTCCGGTTAAATTAAGGTATATGTTTATATTTCATTTCAGATTCCCAACCCAGGACATGGGCCCTAAAGGAATTAGGTTAGTTTCATTTTTAGGCTTTAACAACTCTGGTTATGTCATGTTACATATGTAAGCAAATACAGCATTAGGAGTTTTACCCAATGGGACTAAACCAAATGCCAGAGCCAGAGTGCTGCATGGGTGGATGGAGCAGATACCCATTATGCAAACTAAAGTTAAAAGAAAAAAAAAGTTTAATGAAAAACCCTAAATGTAAAACCTAATGACTTAGTGACCATGACAAACAGCCTGGTAAAGGCAGGCATTGCATCATGCATTGTTTTGAGAAGAAGGTTTTGCATGTTGCTGCTGCTTTCCATTACATTACCATAATATGCACAAGATGAAGAAATAAGGCCAATCATTGTATCACCACTATGAGAAATTAGATGAGAGCTGAAGCATTCACATTAAAAATGTCTTAATGAACAATTTAGTGCAGAGACTGGTTTTGGGGATTTAAAGTAAAAGAATTTGAAGCATGAGACTTCTAGAGTGGTTCTAGAGTGTGTATGTGGTTGGACACACACACACACAGACACACACACACACGGCAATGGTTGGTAAGGCAGCTGTTGGGTGTGAGTGTACATGTGACTTTAAAACTGGATGTTGAAAATTCTGTTACTCCACATGTGATTGCAATAGGAGAATTAAAGAAACTCTTAAATATCTTGTAAATGTTTCTTTCACAGTCCATTCTCAAACCTGCCTGAGTTACTATATAAGGAAATAGTTACAAAAATGTGAGGGGTGTACTAACTTTTGTGAGTGATTATTTGTCCTTTTTTATCAACTTTTGCACAGACCTCTATATGCAAATCCCAGCATGGCCAGAAGTGAAGGAAAGTAGAAATGCTTGTTAAAAATGTAGCAGCACTTGACACCTGTGTGGCAGTGGTGCTCACTTCAATTACAACATGTACAGAATAATGGAGTCTTCAGCTGTGTCATTTTGCTGAATGGAAAAGGTGTAAAAAACATTTTTTACAATTTTTGTCTGAGGTCTTTCAGGGAGCACATGGGTGTGTAATACTGCACCATTGTGCTTTAGATGGTAATGCAATAAAGCAGTGATGTAGTTCAATTTTATTTATGACTATATAGAGTTACATGTCTCACCAAATATTCTACTGTGCTCGCATGTTCACAGTTTCAAAGTTTCAGTTTTAGGCATGTTATTTAAAAATTCCTTATGGTAATGAAGAACATTCAAACACAGCCAGCAGAGGGTGTAGTTCTGCACTTTCCCTTTTCAATGGAAAACAACAGACAGATTCTACATATATCCATCCTTCCATTATCTGTACTGCTTAATCCATTTTGGGGCGCTGGGGAAGCTGGAGCCAAACCCAGCAGCCTACGGGCCAAGGCAGGGTACACCCTGAGCAAGAGGCCAACCCATCACAGGGCATTACAGAGAGACAACCATGCACACACACACTCATACCAATGGGCAATCTACATATATGTTATGAGTAATTGTGATCTATCTCAAAAAGCCTCAGAATAGCAGCCACTGTTGGTTTATAATTAATAGTATTTAATCTAACCAAGAAGACAGCATTAAAGTATTAAAGAACTTTTATTAAAGGTCTTTTAGTGCAGCCTAATCGTAATTGGTTCAGCTGCAAGTACACACCAACATTCTCCTCTGTCTTTTCTCTGAAAAGTTCTACATATAGTCCCGCTCATGTGTAAAATATTGCTTTTCATAATATGGACCTGCTCATTCAAACGAGTGAGAGAGTTTCTGTCCTTGGAAATGAAAGTATATTTATTTAGCCCCAGTTATAATCACAAGCAGCTAACAGAACAAAAACGTGTGGTATGAATATAGAATGGGTTTAAAACAGAAAGGCTGTGAATGAGAACACAGAGACAGTTTAAAGTGCAAAAGAAGCTATTCAGTGTTAAAAAAACCTGGCACACGGCCCAGAAAACAGAAACAAAAAAAAATCTGAGATTGGAAGGGAGGGATAGAGAGCAAGAGAGTGAGTGAGATGCCATGGCTTAAGAAAGAGTGACAGAAAAAGGAAAAGAAGAATGAGGGAGAAAAGGATAACCAAGGTCAAACGAGGTCACAGTGTAGTTTGTGAGAAGTGCAGAGCACAGGAAAACAGACCCATACTGTGTGTTAGAGGCCCACAGTGCAGGGTGCTGGCACAGGCCCCGAGACCATTAGCAAGAGACCCTCCTCTTTTATGCCCCCTAACGAGTTTAGGGGCCTTCACTCTACCCCAGGCATAAGTGGGCCTCACAATATTCCAAAAACAGGAGGGTAAAAATGCTGATGATTGTGATTCAGCTGCATTGACTTTATAAATGTCAACTATAATAATATTTAGTAAAGGTAGGTTATATATTTGGTAATAAATAAAAGAAAACAACAACAACAAAAAAAGAGTATTGATGCATTGTATTATCGTCAAAATACCACCAAATAAGAATGTGTAAACTGTGTAAAAGGTTTGTCATTTTGTTTAGATGTTAGTTTAAGATGAAGTTTAAAACAATTGACTTTTAATAATTTGCAAACAATTTATGAAACTAACCAAGTTGTAGACCATGATTAACTACATAATTTCTTAAAGAATCATAAAAGGTGTTTTGAAGTGACGGACGTAACCACTACAATAAAGAAAAAGAATCTAAACTACTCACAGGAACATGAAGCTTTTCTAAAAGGAACTGACACAGAAAGAATTGAGCTTTGACCCATACACATGGGCCTCAGAAACACTCCACCTTATCCCACAGTCCCGTCACAGTACTCAAGTTAAGTAACATTGTCTCTTTGATCTCTGGGGTTAAAACAAAGAATCACACAGATAACAAGCCTACTGACTCTGTTCTCATCAAAAGCTTTTAAATACTCAGCAAATAACTCATGGTAGAAGATTTGTCCTTTTCATCACTGCAAACATGAACTCAGAGTAGAGCAGAATAAAACATCTTATTACTGTAGTCAAATGTCTGTAATAAAATCAGACAATCTATGACAAAGTGATCCAGTAGACCTCAATACACATTAAAAAAAAGTCCTGGTTAATAAAACGTTAATGTAAAATTTGGCAGGATTTTTTTGTTGTTGTCTATGGGCTTTTTTTTTACCAGTGATTGGACATGCAGCTAGAGCTGCATCAACCTTTACACAGAAATACCCACTTGTAACTACAGATTCCTTGTAAGTGTGTGTGTAAGACCACCTCTTTAAATGATAAAAAGGTAATTAATGAGTTACCTGTGTGGTTGGAGAACTGCACCGAATTTATGGAGTCCACTTCAAACCCCAGCACCTGTTAATGGTTGAGAATATGAGTTCCACTGACCACTATATTTATCATTGTAACACTGTATGTCTAAAATATATCCAGACACATGTACGTAGTAAATTTAACTTCTTAAGCTGTACTTTAAGATGACACAGGTGGTCAACTGTGCCCACACAGATTGTATAATTAATCACACAAGCTTAAAGTGACTATGCCAAATGCAAAGCTAGAGGGGTATAAACCCCCAGGACTGAGATGTAGAGCTACATAATCTGTTATCTGGAGTGAATTGGAGTGTTTTTTTTATCCAGAATTAATCCAAAATCAAGACATGGCTTCACTAATGCTCTTGTAAATGCAATACAATCCTAGCAGTAATATTGCAAGTGTAGAGCAGAGCACAGGTAGAGGATGCTGAAACTGCAGCAAACTGTTTATTCATATCTCTGATTTCAGAAGAAACATTAAAAGTGCAAATGTCAAAAAAAAATCTTCGGATTCAAGACATAGTCTAAGTCACTTTTGTATGTTTAAAAAACATTGTGGGGAAGGAACAGCGCCTAATACACAAATAAGTGCAGTGAATTAGCCTAGTGTTGACAAATAAGTTTGTTTGTTTGTTTATTTATTTACTTCATTTATAGAGAACAGCTCACTTACCTGTAAAGGAAACGTCGCGGACTTATTTCCCACATAGCCTCTGACAACATGGCTTTGAATGGACAGCACTCTGCAGTCCATAACGGTGGAGCTGCAGGGATTAGGAAGAAGAAGAACGGAGCTCCAACACTGCAGCCGTGTGGTTTTCGCCTCTTCAGTAGACAAGCCGACTCGAGCTCGTCGTCCTCACATAAACCCAGGTGTAGAAGACTGAGGAAGCAGCACAACCAAAAGGAAAAATGTGGGAACGACGCCCAAGTTTCTCTATGTTCGTGTGTGTCTGTGAGAGAGGCGGATTTTTCCTCAGGCAATCGGAGTGGATACCTATAAGGCTCATGTGGGTAATGGTTTAGCAAACGTGTTTCAGCTCCGGCTAGGCGTCTTTAGGGGAAAGTCCACCCGAACACAGTCAGTGGTTTACAGCTGGAGGCTAACCGTCGTGTTGAGCGTTTTAAAGCAATCTTTAATAGTAAATTCTACTAGTTTGTGTTCAGCTAGTGTGAAATGAGCATGTGTGTTGGTGGTGATGATCGTCGTCTAGCCATCACAGAGTCAGAGATGTCATAGTGGCTCAGATCCTTACGCTCGACCATTTTCCCTGCTTCTAGCAAATCCACTTCAAGAACTGACTGACTGTATTATAACCAACTATTGTAATTTGATCATTTTTGCTGCTGTGTCAGCATGTAGGTGTTTGTTTAAAAGCTTTTCTTTATTAGGCAGTAGGGAGATGGTTCTGCAGAATAAATGCCAAAACTGAGAGACTAAAGAGGAGCTTCTACCCACAGGCCACCAGACATCTCAACCGTGACAATGCATAACACACACACAGGCCACCAGACTCTACAACCAGGACAATGCATAACACACACACAGGCCACCAGACTCTTCAACCAGGACAATGCATAACACACACACAGGCCATCATACTCCTCAACCAGGACCATGCATAACACATACACAGGCCACCAGGCTCTTCAACTAGGACAATGCATAAAACACACAGGCCATCAGATTCCTCAACCAGGACAATGCATAACACACACACAGGCCATAATACTTCTAAACCAGGACAATTTATAACACACACACACACACAGGCCACCAGACTCTTCAACCATGACAATGCATAACACAAACACAGGCCACCAGACTCTTCAACCAGGACCATGCATAAAACACATCAGATTCCTCAACCAGGACAATGCATAACACACACTGCATAACATACACACAGGCAATCAGACATCTCAACCGTGACAATGCATAACACACACACACAGGCCACCAGACTCTACAACCAGGACAATGCATAACACACACACAGGCCACCAGACTCTTCAACCAG
>JBBIGC010144502.1:0-19688 GCA_037576955.1 Lepidarchus adonis | reverse complement strand
TGTGTGTGTGTGTGTGTGTGTGTGTGTGTGTGTGTGTGTGTGTGTGTGTGTGTGTGTGTGTGTGTGTGTGTTTAAGATTAACACTCACATGGTAGTACATTGGTGAATCGGTTTTTGATCTTGTTTTCAGGCAGGAGAGCAGCTATACAACTCTGATCTGTACCTACTACACTTAAATCCTGTACATAATGACAATAACAACAGTGATAAATAGTATTAGCATCACAGTGATGATGTGGAACACTATTAGCAAAAATTGGTTGTATACAGTACCAGGTTATTTGATATTAGTGGGACCCTTTTTGGTGCTATGTAAAATAATTTTGCACTGTTCTTGATCCTCACACAGTTAAACATGCTTCTTTAGGTAACCACAAAGTGGATTAGCTGCATTGGCCTGTAGGTGTTAAACTGGCCCCACATGCATACACACATTCACATATACACACACCTCATATTCTTCACTGAAACCACGGTTTTCATCACAACTCATGAAATTGAAGTGATCAGGAAACTTGTTCCGGGGAATTGGTCTAAAGAAAAGTTTTGATAAGTACGCAGATCACTTGGGTAAATAAAAATACAAACATGCAATACATAAAATATAAGAATACATACTTGTATTTATCAGTGAATAGTTTGGTCCCTACAGGTGGTTCTGACTTTCTAAAGACTCTGCAAATAGACATAGGGAAAGTATTTTTAGCCATTTCTAAGTTCTTTAAAAGTTTCACAATGTCAGTTACATTGTATCCAAGAAAAGGAAATATGATATTTATGTGGCCTTTAAGAAGTGATACAGTCATAGATAAAACTTAAATTCATGCTGATTTATATTCAGGAAAGTAAGGTAATGTATTGATGTTTCTTTCTTTTTTCTTTTTTTCCAAAGATGGCGCCACAGAGAGGCAGCCAGTTACAGGAGCTCTGATCACCTTCCTTTCTTTTAAGGAATTTAATTTATTTCTATTCCTCTATTTACTTTTTCCACTCACAAGTACGCTACTCAGAAAAAAAACTTATGAACGTACTCATTTGTTTTTTATTCATATGCGGACTGTTTAACCCGCTACATGGAGATCCATCGAGCAGCAGCCACATTGTTTACACCTGTGATCAGCTGTTGGCACTTAGTAACCAGCTAATACACCCCAGTGATAGAGCAGAAATCCCCAGGGAGCTACAGAGGTGGAGTTAAATGTCTGGAGTGGAAGAGAAGGTACAAACCATCTGTACCCTCGATCATCATGGGGAATATTAAATCTCTTCCCAACAAAGTTGACGAACTGACTGCGCTGACCAGACTTCAGCGGGAGTACCGTGAGGCTAGCATGCTATGCTACATGGAATTGTGGTTGTCTGTGTTTATCCCTGACTCCCAGATGGCGGTACCAGGATTTCACCTGGTGAGAGCGGACCAGAATGCGAGGGAGACTGTTAAGAACAATGGAGGCGGGATTGTGATTTATGTGAACGAGAGATGGTGTAACACGGGGCACATCCGTGTTAAAGAGCAGTGAGGTACATCGGATGTGGAGCTAATAGCAGTGAGCATCCGACTGTACTTTCTGCCGCGCTGATTCTCGCAAGTCATTGCTATAACTGTTTACATTCCGCCAGCGGAACAGCATTTGAGAAAATCCACACGGTTGTGTCTCAGCTGCAGACATCACACCCCCAAGCCTTCCTCTTCATCTCTGGGAATTTTAATCACGTTTCCCTGTCCTCCACTCTCCCTACTTTCACACAGTATGTGGACTGCTGCACCAGAGAAAACAAAACTCTGGAAACACTAAAGAAGCATACAGAGCAACACCTCTCCCCCCGCTGGGTTGCTCAGATCATACTCTGGTCCATCTGGTTCCCTCATACATCCCTTTAGTGTGCAGAGAGCCCCCCACTACAAGGTATGTGAGAAGATGGTCTGAAGAGGAAAGCATGGCAGGTGCTATGCAGCCTAAATGGGGAGAACATAGACAGTCTAACAACCTGCATAAAAGACTATATTAACTTCTGTGTGGATAACACTGTACCAAACAGGAAGTATGGTGTTACTCAAACAACAAGCCATGGCTGACTCCAGATCTGAGGACTCTGCTAGAACAGAAAAGGAGGGCCTTCAGATCAGGAGACAGAGTGGAAATGAAGAGAGTCCAGAAGGAGCTAAGGAGAGAGATAAGGAGGGGGAAAGACAGCTACAGGAGGAAGCTGGAGGAGCAGCTCCAGCAGAACACCACCAGATGTGTGTGGAGGGGTCTGAATAACATCACTGAATGAAGCACTGCGAACAGAGGAGGTCCAGAGTCTGGAGATCAAGATTGAGCTGACACACTGAACCAGTTTTTTTACAGGTTTGATTCAGAAGCCCTTTCCTCCCCCATCCATCAGAGCTCATCACACCTCCTTCACACCTCTCTGCAACCATGGCCCCAGGGACACTAGCTGCACCCCGTCCCCTTCCTTTGTCCTCTAATGGCTCTACTGCACCCTCCACCCATGTTCATCAGGAGTCACCCCACACCCCTCACTACAGCCTCTCCATCACTATTGACCAGGTGCAGAATCAGCTGATGAAGATGAAAACCAGGAAGGCCACTGGTCCAGATGGGATCAGCTCCAGACTGCTGAAGGACTGTGCAGGTCAACTCTGTGAGGGAATCACATACATTTTTAACCTCAGTCTCAGTTTGGAAAGGGTCCCTACACATCACTCCTGATCTCACATCACACCTCATCACACCTGATGAAGACCATGGAGAGGATCATGCTTCACCACCTTCACCCACTAATCAGGAGCGATCTAAACCCACTGCAGTTCACCTACCAGCCGAACATTGACGGTGGATGACGCTGTCATCTACTTGCTGCATCGGGCCTTTTCTGACCCAGAGAGTGCCAGGAGCACTGTGAGAGTCATGTTTTTTGACTTCTCCAGTGCCTTCAACACAATCCAGCCCTCAGCTGGAGGCAGTGGGAGTGGACCATCAGCTGTCTATGTGGATTATTGACTACCTCACCACTAGACCCCAGTATGTGAGGCTTCGGGACTGTGTGTCCCAGCTGGTAGTCTGTAGTACAGGGGCACCACAAGGGACAGTACTGGCTCCTTTTCATTTTACATTATACACTGCTAACTTTAGGTATAACACGAACACATGCCATTTTCAGAAGTTCTCTGATTACACTGCCATTGTCATTCGGTTATCAGAGAGGAACGATCTGGAATACAGGGGGGTCATCAATGACTTTGTCAGCTGGTTTGAACAGAACCACCTTCGCATCAATGCCAGCAAGACGAAGCAGCTAGTGATTGACTTTAGCAAGAATTCACCCCCCATTACACCAGTGAACATCCAGGGTCTGTACATTGAAACAGTAATTGAGTACAAATACCTGGGTGTTCACCTCAATAACAAACTGGACTGGTCCACAAATACAAATCCTTTCTACAAAAAGGGTCAAAGTCGTCTTCACCTGCTAAGGCGGCTGAAATCCTTTGGAGTTAACAGGACTCTTCGAAGGACTTTCTACAACACTGTGGTAGTGTCTGCAATCCTTTATGCTGTGGTCTGCTGGTGTGATGGAATTACAGACAGGGACACGGGAAAACTCAATAAGCTGGTCAAGAGGGCCAGTTCTGTCCTGGGCTGTTCACTGAAGCCCATCTAGCAGATTGGAGAGGAGAGGATGTTGACTAAACTGACATCCATCATGGACAACACCTCCCAGCCCCTACACAAGATTGTCTGGCCCTGAGCAGCTCCTATTTAAAATACAAAATCACTGACAATTTCCCTTAATGCAAAATCTCACCTTGTGGAGTACAAATAATCTTGATAATGGTGAGAAAAGCCTAGCCCAGAACTACACGGGGGGGGGGGGATGGTCAATGACCTTAAGACAGCTGGAACCACAGTAACAAAGGTTACTATTAGTAACACACTATGTCGTTGTGAATTAAAATCCTGCTGCACTTGAAAGGTCCCCCTGCTTAAGTCAGCACATGTCCAGGCCTGTCTAAAGTTTGTCAGAGACCATCTGGATGTCATGTGGTCAGATGAGACCAAAATTGAATTTTTTGGTCTAATTGCTACTCGCCGTGTTTAAAGATGAAAGAATGCTGAGTTGCATCCCAAGAACACCATACCCTCTGTGATTCATGGGGGTGGAAACACAGCTTTTCTGCAAAGGAAATTAAGGAAAGGATGAATGGGGCCTTGTATCATGAGATTTTGGAAAACCCTTTTTCCATAGAGCACTAAAGATAAAACATGGCTGTATCTTCCAGCATGACAATGATCCCAAACACACCGCTCAAGCAACGAAGGAGTGGCTACGTAAAAAGCATTTCAAGGTTCTGGAGTGGCCTAGCCTAGCCAGTCTCTGGACCTCAATCCAATACAGCATCTGTAAGGAGTTAGAGGGAGTTGAAAGTCTGTGTTGCCCAGCGACAGCCCTAAAACATCACAGCTCCTGAGAAGATCTGCATGGAAGAATGGGCCAAAATAACAACTACATTGTGTGCAAACCTGGTGAAGTGTAACCCAGGTCACAAATAACACAAGTTTTATAAAAGTACATTATAAAAGTTTTTATGGAAAAACATTGTAATTTGGACATAAAACATCTTCTGGTATGTCCCTCCCCCTTCTTCAAAGCTCCTCATCCTGCTCCACACTGCAGAAGAAAAGCACTTTTCCAAAGCTTCTCACATGAAACAGTATCTGAGCGCTTCAAGGCCTTAAGCATATTCACACTACCAGGGTGCCTCTGGGCTGAGTCAGGGAGAATGCATCCATGCACCAGCAACAGCTGATTCCAAAGATGAAATCGGAGACTTGAAAAGACAAATAGCTGACTTAGGGTTGCAGTATATACAGCTCACACAAAAAGACAGCAGGAGAGACACAGTTAAACTACATCTTAAATCACTAGCATTTAAGCTCCTAGGTGATGATCCCAGATCACAAAAGTTTCAGTCTCATAGCCAAGACACGAACAACAATCCAGTTAATCAGTCAAAACCCTGGCACTGTTACCACTGCTGGGAAGGCCCTGTCACCTTTTCAGCCTCATATGAGGGACCACCAGCAGGCCCTGGTCACATGACCTCAAAGATCTGCTACGGACTTGAAATGTCCTTGATGTATGCCAGTGCTTGGTTATTCAAAGACCTGCACATAAATGTGGAGGATTTGATGGAGGATTTCACACAAGAGGCTAATGGACCAAGAGTTTTTATTATTAGCGTTCTGTGCTTTTCTGAGGCAGAAACTAATATCTCAATTTTTTCTTCATTTAGTTGGAGAAAAAAATTTCCATCCAGCTTTTTACAATATATAAGCACTTACGCGGTACATTCAGTTTAGATAACTCACGAGGCTTTAAAGAGATGTACAATTTAATATCATCTGAATAGCAGTGGTAAGAAACCTCTTTAAAAGTCCTCAAAATGTGCTGTGGGGGTTGCATGTAAACTAGAAACAATAGTGGCCCCAAAACAGAACCCTGAGGCACACCAAACTGAAAATGGCCCAAGGAGGATTTGTGAATTCAGGCAGTCACACAGAAGGTGCGCCCAGACAGGTACGAAATAAACCACTCTAATGTTTTTCTCGATACAACAGCCCAATACCTCAACCTATAAAGCAGGATCTGGTGATCAACTTTATCAAAAGCCAAGGTCAGATCCAGCATAAGTATGACAGAACAGTGTCCAGTGTCACTTTGCATCCGGATGTCATTGGAAATTCTGAGAAGTGCTGTCTCGGTTGAATGATTTTTACGGAATCTGGACTGAAATTTGTCTAGAAGGCATTTTCTTAACCCTTTTTCAAATTCCCCCTAGTGGTACGGCATGTTGGACATGGAGTTTTAGCCAGTAGAATCATGACAAATATCAAATGTATTTTCAAAACATTTACAAATGTAAGTGTATTTTCATAAATTTACAATTTGAACGGTGCTTCTATGACATTCTGACCTGAAGATATTAAAGCTTTAAAAGCTCAATTTCTAAACTAAACTTAATTTCTTAAATGGTACACGTGTTCTGATCAATTTACTATTTGAATGATGTTTCTAAGATATTCTTCTCTGAAGTTATTAAGCTGCTTTTAATACAACTATACCAACTAGGCAGAAATTGACCAAATCCACTCCACTTCAAAAAAGGGATAAGTGGGACAACTTGCAGAATTGGTGGCTGCCAAATACTTTTTTGCCCCACTCTATGTAAGTTTTTCATTATAACATAAGCAATTAAAAAGGCTTACTTTAATAGGCATCATCTGTGCTAAAGCCTGCTTTTTCAGGCAGGTGACATCATTTAGGTTGCACATTAGGTTGTAGTCTCTAATGACATCATGATGCTGATTTGATGCCTTAAATTTTATATTTAGGTCAAAATAAATTATCTTTACTTAGGGACCACATAAATTCAACCATAATGATTTAGTTAGTTATTTTATACCATTACAACACAGTGGCATCCAAGAACTAAATAAACTAAAAAATAAATCTTGTACTTGGGAAAGGTGTTACAGTATGTTACCTTGACATCAAAAAGTTTCAAATGCAGTTTCTGCAATGAATGGAAATTCAATGCAATACATAATTGTTTGTGTAGAATTATGTGTAGGATATCAATGGTTTATGCACGTTTCTTGTAGCCCTATAAACACTTTATGATCAGATTTGCATGACAGCTAAAACTATCAGTGTTTTTAAACATTACTGAAAATCACGGAATTATTGGAAATTGATAATACATATCAGTGATTCAACTGTTGTTTATCAAAAAGGTAAAACTCATATATATTAATTAATTTCAACACAAGCCCTTGGATTCAAAAGTTCTCTCATAAGCAATAATAACACCCACTTGGAAAGTCCTGGTTTGTGCCGCCATATATAGATACCGGTACAAAGGATGATGATGGCCAACAATAGGAACACCAAAACACCAGCTATGACTCCTAGAAAAAAAAAGAATTGAATTCATTATATCATGATAGTCCTAAAAACAAATATATATAAAATTGCATATTTCTTATTTGGTGCAGAATAATTAACGCTAATTTCTCACCTCTTGGGTCAGTCTGACAAGTTATTGAGGCTGGATCACTCTGTATACCACCAGAAAGTGAGGTCACTGTCAGGGTGTACCACTGGGCAGGTTGCAGTCCCTCTATAGAAAGTTCTTGCCCTGATTCATTATAACTTTTGCCTTTCATGTTGACCAGCACAGACACCCTTTCTCCAATGGGGGGACCCCATACAAGAATTAGACCATAGCCTCCCAATGCATAATCACAGCGCAGATCAGTTACAGCAGCTGGAACTGAGGTCAGAGACAATTATAGTTCACATCATGACCAGGACAAAAGCCCAAAAAATATATATCAGATACACTATGATTTCTAAGCAATACTTTACAGTCCCTAATTAGTGGTTACTCTTATTGTGGTTTAAATATGCTCTGAAGCTCAGTCCAATACACACACATCTTATTATACATGTTATTATATATTTAGTTATCACCAAATAAATAATAACATTCCAAAATACAGATGTCCACAAATAAATCAATTACCTATATGATAGTAATATTTCTCTAAAATAAATAATCTACTTCTACTATCTCAAAAGCTAACATCACATGGTCAATCACAGTCGGAACAGTTTGGGCCAAAGGAAATACTCATTGTAGTTTTAATATAGTTTAGTTTTGAGGTTCATATTATTTCGTTTTTGAAATTGGTACTCAAATTAATAAAAATTTTACCAGGCACAATTTTTTAAGAAACCTCAGGGCACAGCTTGGGATGAGTAAACAAGAAAAGTACAGAATTTGCATTGATCATAAAGAATCTCTTTTCACAGAAACTTAGGTTTGTACAAATTATTCTTTTAAAGATCTGTACTTACTGGTTACTTCAGTGAAGGTGTGTCCACTGCTCTCCACTCCTTCAAACACAGTGTACATAGTAAACGTGTATTTGGTTCCAGGAGAAAGAGATAAAACCATGAGTGTCACTACATCATTTTCTTGTGATCGACTGATGTTGGTGTTTATTCCATTGTAGTTCAATCTGTAAGTGTAACCATTGTTGTTGTTCACTTTCTTCCATTGTAAAGTGAAAGCTGTCTCACTGCGACTCTTTACAGAGACACTGTCAACATTGGATGGAGCTGGTGGGGAGGATTACAGCTCAGTCAGAGACTGTCACTTAATGGCATTATAAAATGGTACATTTAATTGACATGCAAATTAAAGTATTATTGTCTATAAAAGTGATTAGATGTTTTAAAATGAATCAAAACTTAAGAGTTAAATTTATGTACTTTAATAAAACATAAAAACTAAAAGTGTTTATAATACACTATAGAGAAAACAATTTATGAATTATATCAGTTAAGCTTGTATATTGGAACAGAATTTTCTTTAGTTCAAAATAAATAGATCTTATTCACTAGCACATTATTTCATATGTTCTTGTTCAGTTTATGCAATAAAGTTAAATAAGGACAACAGAATTTAATCATTTACAATAAAGACAATAACTTGGTAGTGTTTTCTTAATACTTATTAAAATATATTTATATAAATTTATTTAAATTCATTAAGGCCCACTTGAACAGTATCCACACTTACTGGTGACACTGATAAAGGTGTACCCACTACTTTCTACACCTTTAAACACAGTGAACAGAATGAAGCTGTATTTAGTTCCAGGAGTTAGCGATGAGACTGTGTGTGTCACTGCAGAATCTCCTTCTAATCCACTGATACTGTTGTTAATCCCATTGTAGATCAATCTGTAATTAGAATCCTTGTTGTTCACTTTCATCCATTGTAAAGTGAAAGCCGTCTCACTGCGACTCTTTACAGACACACTGTCAACATTGGATGGAGCTGAAAAAGACAAGTGGAGTAGAGGTTTGAACTGAAAAGAAGAGGACTAAATGAATTGTAGAAAAAAATAATTTGTAGTGAACACAGTTTCACTGAGATTTTTTTTTACAGAAAAATGTAGTAACAGTAGATGGAGTGAGCAAAGAGGGGTGAGACATTACATTTCAAATGAAAATTTAAGCTCTTTACAATTATAAATGAAATATAATTTTATACATTTTAATATAAAATATAAATATGCTGGGGCTAAGAGAGGAAAAGGGAAAAAGTATGAGTTAAGATAGAGTTTGGATTTAGATCAGGTCTCAGGAGATCATATAGCTTTTGCTAAACCCATGTAGAGCATTTCCATAGCAGTCATTGAAAACTGAAATTGGAAACTCAACACAAAATTGTGACAGTAGCCTGATGACCTTGCTGGGCATATCAACACCATATTTGGATATTTATGTTTTGCCTTTATCCATAAAGTAAAGTGCATTTTAAAGAACTTTTAACAGTTATATGATCTCTAATTTGCAGTTAACAATTCATATCAAGGAATTGAAATGTAAACTACAATTCTTTATTAATTTTTTTAGAAATAAAAATAGTCCACATTCTGAGAGGAAACAATCATTTGAAGTCATTCAGATTTTTTATTTATTGATGTTATTAGTAATAGTGGCCTCACTTACTGGTGACAGTGCTGAAGGTGTAGCCCCTGCTCTCCACTCCTTCAAACACAGTATACAGAGTGAAACTGTATGTAGTTCCAGGTAAGAGAGATGAGATTGTGTTTGTCACTACAGAATCTCCTTCTGAAATATTGATATTTATGTTTATTCCATTGTAGTTCAGCCTGTAACTGTAATAATTATTGTTGTTCTCTTTGCTCCATTCTAATGTTAAAGCAGTTTCATTGCGACTCTTGACAGACACACTGTCTACATCAGATGGAGCTAAAAAAAAAGAAAGGAGTGGAGAAGGGGTTAAATGAATGAATGATAGTAAAAATGCACATTTCCATTCATTTGATTTTCAATGAACACCACTTAATTAAGATGTTTTACAGACATGTTCAGCAGGAGATGGATGGAGTAAATAATGAGGGCAGACATACTTTTTACAATTATAATAAAAAACATCTCCTTTATGTCTGATGACACATGATTTTGGTTCAGGCTTAACTGATTGTTTATTTCACTTTATTAATATCCTGTGGTAACACTGGACATACTTACTAGTTACTTCATTAAAGGTGTGTCCACTACTCTTCTCCGTTTCAAACACAGTGTACAAAGTGAAATTGTATTTAGTTCCAGGTGTAAGAGGTGAGACAGTGTGTGTCACTACAGAATCTCCCTCTAATCCACTGATGCTGATATTTATTTCATTGTAGTTCAGTATATATCTGTAATCATTGTTGTTCACTTTGTTCCATTCTAGTGTTAACGCAGTCTCATTGCGACTCTTTACAGTCACACTGTGAACATTGGAAGGAGCTGAAAAAGAAAGAAGTGGAGTAGGGGTTTGAAATATAAACAAGAAGACTAATTCTCAATGACCACAGCTTCATTGAGATCTTATACAGACATGTTTATCTGAGCAAACAGAGGGATGACACATTTTGAAATTACAAATGAAAAACATTGTGAAGGGGATTACAGAGAGATAGAGCAGGAGAGTTTAAATATCAATTGCAAAAGACATTTTGATTTGGAAATGTGATAAGCCCAATAAAACAAATAAACAAAACAACCCTACAATAGTTTACTAGGTAATTACCTACTGAGTAATGAAGTGTGCAGATATTGTATAGCATATATAGCATAGAAATTATGGTTATATGGTTATTTAATATTTCTGTCATTTCATCATTTATCATGAATTCAAAAAGAAAAGGAGACTTTAAATTCTGAGAACACTTCTCTAAGTCTAAGAACCAATGAAACTCTATATTAAAACTTTGGTTCAGACCTAAAAGATTGTTCATTTTACTTCAATTTGATAATATAAGTATAAAACTCTGGTCATACTTACTGGTTACTTCAGTGAAGTTGTGTCCACTGCTCTCCACTTCATCAAACACAGTGTACAGAGTGAAATTGTATTTAGTTCCAGGAGTAAGAGGTGAGACAGTGTGTGTCACTACAGAATCTCCCTCTAATCCACTGATGTTGATGTTTATTTCATTGTAGTTAAGTCTGTATGTGTAATCATTGTTGTTTATTTTGTTCCATTCTAATGTTAAAGCAGTCTCATTGCGACTCTTTACAGACACATCGTCAACATTAAATGGAGCTGAAAAAGAAAGTAGAGTAGGGATTTGAATTAAAATAAAAAGGATACATTTTTAGTGAACACAGCTGCTTTGGGATCTTTTACAGACACGTTTGGACTTAAAGTTTAAAAATTACAAATGAAAAACTTAAACTTCTTTACAAATACATTGTCAAAACTGGATAGTAGGGGTGGGCCAAGATATTAATATGGAGATATATTGTCGTCTTTGCTCAGGTGATACAATAATCGATACACCGACAGCAGTATTGATATTAAAATGAATAAACATTCACCGCCAATTTAACACTAAAACTAACAGCCCAACGAACAAAATTGTGCGGGTACTTTTCCCCCTCTTCCCCCTCCAAAACTCACCCACAGACCAACCCCCATGGGTCAGAACCATTAGCGCCTTATGTGATGCTAACGGCTTGGGGAAAGCACATGGAATGTAGCGAGAATCGCTCCCCTCTACCGTAAGAGTTCGACAGGAGAAGCGATGTGGACTTGAAGAAAGAGTTTAGCGTGCAGTGCGCTGAGACTCTTTCATTGCCAGTGTGTGCGTGTGCAGCGCAGTGCACAGCTTGATTTGTTTTTTTACATAAAATAAATATATGTGAAACGATTACAGTCTTCGAGACCTGAAAATATGAGGTTTTTTTGAGCCATGAGGTGTGTTTGAACACCAGCATGTGCGCGTGATTGTTGTGTGTGACGAGCCGGCGTCGCTCCTTATTCTCTACTCTGCTTGGCGCTGTTCAACTGAGTGCAGGAGACATGGGTGAAAGCTGAAGAAAGAGTTTCCAACACATTGTGTGCAGGAGACTTTGGTGAAAGCTGAAGATAAACTTTGCAACTGGTAGATAGTAAAAAAGCTTGACTGAAACGCCCCAGCCACATTTAAATCTAAAGTCAGATTTTGGCTGTTACAACATTGAAGGAACAGAGCCTAGATTATTTTGTGACAGCCGTATCATTGTGCAGCTTTTTCCTGCACTTCTTTCATAGCAATTGGATGACGCTACCAGCGATCTATCAGTGTGAGTAAACACACATCACAGGAGAGCTTCTTTAAAAACAGGGAAAGACCTAGTAATCCAAGTGTGCAGAATTGCACCTCCCTGCCAATATCTTGCGTTTGCTATGTCCTCAACAATAATTTAGATCAAAGATGAAGTGTATAGCTCCATAATTTGTCCGGTATAGACAGGGTTAAAACTAGCGCTGTAGTGGAAGGCGTGTTTCATGGGGAGCAATGCATTGTGTAGTGTTAGTTTGACTTTATAGGTTTTGATTCAGGAAAATGGGTGGAATGAGTTGTTTTATATGAGTTTGGTTGTTAGCACAATACAATACACAAAGGGGAACAGAAGTGAAGCCCTGAAGCTGAAGTAGTGGTTTTTCTGTGCTTCCGACAGTGGTTGCAAAGCAAATTTGGGAAAGGTAACAATAGCATTGCTGGTGATTAATTAAATTAACGCATCCCTGTGTTCCTGTGTTATATTGCGATATATCGATTATCGCAAAATAACGGTATCGCGATATTATTGCAATCATGGGCCACGTATCGGGCATCATATCATACCCTGCGATTCCCATCCCTACTGGATAGAAATGAGAGAGAGAGAGAGAGAGAGAGAGAGAGAGAGAGAGAGAGAGAGAGAGAGAGAGAGAGAGAGAGAGAGAGAGAGTCCACACTTACTGGTTACTGCTGTGAAGTTGTGTCCAATGCTCTCCACTCCAGCAAACACAGTGAACAGAGTGAAGTTGTATTTAGTTCCAGGAGTTAGAGACGAGACTATCTGTGTCACTACAGAATCTCCCTCTGATCCACTGATGCTGATGTTGATTTCATTGTAGTTCAGTCTGTAAGTGTAACCATTGTTGTTGTTCACTTTGCTCCATTCCAATGTTAAAGCAGTCTCATTGCGACTCTTTACAGACACACTGTCAACATTGGGTGGAACTGAAAGAGAGAAGTAGGGTTTGATCTAATAACAAAATGAGTAAATAAATTAAAGTAAAAATACACATTTTCGTTTTAAATGACTGTAATAAACACAGGTTCATTGAGACCTTTTATAGAAACAACTTTAACTGCAAATGGAGCAAGCATAGGGAATACACACATTTAGACTTAAAATGCTAATGGCAATACTTGTACTGTACATGGAAATAAATAAACTGTGATGGCCAACCCGTGAGCCCGCCAGTGCCATCCCTGCCTCTGGCATCATCTACAAAGAATGGAGGAAAACAGCACTCTGGACAGCACCAGCGTCAGTGGGCGGGGAGTTAAGATGCAGCCTGTGGAGGAAAATGCACGTGGCCACGGGGAGGCTTGGGCTAGATTGGCCTCAGCTGTCAGTGATGACTCGCCTTGTTAGTGGAGGTAAGTTGCACATTGAAAAGTGCGCTAGGAAAAACAAAGGAGAGTCGTTTCAAAGCGAGGGAAAAAGAGAGAGGAACAGGGATGCTGAAAGTCCGTATCATCCTGCGTATAAAGGTGTAAAGGCCCAGGTTCTTCTCGCCTTGTGAGAGGAGCCGATAGCCTCAAGTCAAGGACAGAAGATAACGCACAGTTTCACTGCTGGCGCCAAGTGGGATAAAAGCTGTCCCACCACTCCTATGGAAGCGAGTAGTGAAAGAGAGAGAGGGACGCAGAGGAAAAGAAAAAAAAACATTGTGAGAAGACTAACCAGCATGGCCATTCGCCCACATGGGGACAGGACCGGACCGGCCATCAGGGAGACAGGATGCTGAATTAGGAAGTTCCGGTTCGCCCACGGAACACGGAATCAGATCCCTGAAGAAGGGTGGCATCCAGTTTGTGGGGGTGAAAGGATTACAGAAGAGCCACCGCCTATGCTGTTTGCACCACTGTGACCTCCGCTGAGGGGACCCAAGGAAGAAGGGAATCTGTGCTTCATTAGGCCCGCTCTTGTCAGAGCCAGTCGGTCGGACCCAAATGATCAAGTGTTTTCTCCTTTCAGCCAAAGCCCACTTGGGGTAGGACTGGTCTCAGGGAAACAGGATTGAAGAACACGACTGGCACACGATTGAAGTAATTTAACCATTTGAGCTCTTTGTGACTTGTGAAATAATTGTAAATTAATGGCCCACGGGTGTTGGTGAAAGGAAATTGTGCCATGTGGTGCAACCATGGGTGACTGTGACAGAACATTCGCACACTTGCTTACTTGCTCACTCACTAAGTCACATTATGAACTAGGGCTCTTTTCTCTATACATTATCATATGTGATTTATTTTTCTCCATCTGTCAAAATACAAGTTTAACTAAAACACTTGGAGGGTTTATCGTCACCTAAGAATAAAATCCTTCACATCATAATCATTGAATACAGTTCATACACAATAACAAAATGCATTTCATAATAAGCTTGATTTATAGAGCAATTTTCATACATTGGGGTGCAGCTCAAAGTGTTTCTAAAAATATCAAGAGCTAAACTAATGGCATAGCATGTCATGGAGAAATGTAAGCATACTTTGTCATAGCTTTCTTTAAAAACACTGTAAACCAGAAAGAACAAGAGGCCCACTATGAGAAGCCCACTCTGGACTCCATTCCCAGCATGAAATACAGAGCATGTATGGCCCCACACTATAAGGCCCAGGTGAGGCCCCAGTGGGCCAGCCCAGAGTGTAGCCTGAGTGTTTATTACCGCACGATTTCCTGATTAATTGTAATTATTATTGTCAAATTGTAATAATAATGCCCTAAGCATTACAGGACAACTAACACACAGGCAAGCCAGACTGCTACTTTAAACTGCAGTTATGCAGAACAAGAAATTGCTTTTCTGTTTGCAAGTATCCATGGCTTCTGCATATTCACATTCATGGGCAAATGGATCATGCAATCAGGTCATAGGATGCACCTTCTCATACGTACCAGCATCTGTGGAAATGGATCTCACTTTAATTCTAACCTGACATGGATGCACATTTCGTCACAGTGCTGATAATCTCTTTAAAGACAAATTGGTCTTTCACCATAAATGTGACATTCACATGTCCATTTTACTGCTAACAATACATCAGCTTTAACTGTTCACTTGCTGTCTAATGTATACCACCCTTTGACAGTGTCATTGTAATGTATGATCAGTTTAATTACTTCACCTGCCAGTTAATTTAATGGTATGGCTCTATGGTTTGGTGATGTGGTTCAGAGTTGGAAATCAGATGCAAAGGTAAATGAATTAAGACAGACTTTTATGACTTTACAAAACAGTAACATCCACACAAATCTTATGCAAGCAGAGCAATGCAAAACAATTGATGAACAACAGGACTAGGGCACAAGGGTTTAAGTATACAACAGGAAATGAGCCTCACCAGGCAACAGGTGTGGCTGAGACATGTGACAAGAACGTGTGACTGACATACGAGGAATAGACTCGCAACCGAAACAAAAACACATGGCATGACAGACAGGACCCACATGACAGGGAGAACACAAGGACAGGACGAAACCATTACATAACCCCTCCCTTACGGCATCTGACCCCAGGCGCCAAATCAAAGACGAAAAAACTCTAAAGCAGGAAACAAAATCAAGACCAAGGCTAGAACAAACCAGCCAAACAGGGCTGACCACAACACAAAAACACAAAACCATGACAGACCATACAGACCAAACCGAGCTGGACACGCATACAAGAACAGGACAGGAACAGAGCAAGACGAGGACTTGGTGTCAATTCTGAAACAAAATCCAGAGACCGAGCAAAGACAAGACTCAGGAAAACACGATCAAGAAACATGAGAACAATACTGGGACAGGAGACCATGAAGACCCTAACTCTCCATAAGAGTAACTACAACACAAACTAAGAGACATTTACGTGTACGTTCCAGTGGTTGATGGAGCACATGTTTGGGGACCATCAATATTTGTCCTTGCTTTTGTACTTGGTTGACGTTTTCTCCTCTAGTGTGTCCCAGCATCCACAAAGATTAGAACTGGTGTTGGGCAGCTATGAAAGGAGGGCCATAAAGTTAAGCTGAATAAATGTGCCTTCTATCTGCAGGAGGTTCAGTATCTTGGCCATATCATCTCCTGTGAGAGGGTATTTACTGACCCTGGGAAAACTGATTCTGTGGCTATTTGGCAACAACCTACTTGCGTTTCAGATTTACACTCTTTTCTGTGCTTCATGAGTTACTATCGCTGATTTGTGCATGGTTTTGCTAAATTAGCAGCCCTGTTGCATAGTTTGGTAGCAAGCTTGTCTCAGTCGAGAACTAGAAAGGGGGGTAGTCTTGAGTTTTGCAGCAGCGTGGTCAGTACAATGTGAGGAGAGCTTTAAGGCTTTTAAGGGGAAGCTCATCACTGCTCCATATTCAGATTTTTCCCTTCCATTTGCTATACTGGAGGTGGATGCCAGTCAAAGTAGCAGTCCTCTATCAGGAACAGGGGGGTACGGTTCATCTAGTGGTCTATGCAAGTTGTTGCCTTAGACCTACAGAATGCAATATGTTTAACTATAGATCTATGAAATTGAGTTTTTGGCCCTTGGGTGGGTGATGACAAAAATTCAGAGAGTATTTTTTGGGCCAGCGTTATTGGCCTGGTTTGTCTAAGGACATGGCAAAGTTGTGTCAGGAGTGCGAACTTTGTCAGGTGGCTTTTAGGCATATGATTGCATCTTGGCCCAATGTGATTGTAGCCATGGATGTCACTTTGATGGAGCCATCTCAAAATGGCTATGAAAATGTTTTATAATGTCTTATTTTGACTGATGTTTTCAGTAAGTAGACAGTGGCTGTCCACACACAGGATTTGGTTGTGAAGTTGTTCTATAAGTCTGACATGCCAAGTCGTATACATTGAGAGCATAGTTTTGAGAGTGCTCTTATTAAAAAAAAAAGCTCTGTGACCTTTATAAGGTTGGGAAGTCTCATACCACCCCATGTCAGCTGGCAGGAATCAAGCAATGCAAACTTTTTACGTACATAGCCTATTTCACAGAAGAGGGATTGGGCCTCTTGCTTTCCCCAAGTGCTTTTCAGCTATAACATCACTCCGCATCAGGCAACAGGTGAGTCCCCACATTATATGATGTTTGGTCAAGAACCATGGTTGCCTGTTAATTTTCTGTTGGGTAGAGTTACAGAACCAGAAGAGGATAGTATTCTGGAATGGGTTTCAGAACATCAGGCACCATGGCGGATTGTGTTCCAGGGTCTTAGAGAATGACTGCAAAAGATGGCAGGTAGCATCATGATACACAAGTCAACGACGCCCCATTAGTCGAGGGTCAGTTGGTCTACTTTTGTAATTGTGGTGTATTTAGACCACATTTAAATGTAGACAGACAGTAGCAGTCATAGAGAGATTGTGGAAGAGAGTTCCCAAGTTTGGGAGCCAAGGCACTAAACGACCTGCCTCCTAGAGTGGAAAGTCTGATACGAGGAACCAGAAGAAGATTACTGCCAGAAGATTTGAGAGAGTGTCAGGGAATGTAGGGAGTCAGTAGTTCAGTAATGTAGAGAGGAGCAAAGGTTGGAATAAGATGTCCGACTGAGGGTGGCTCAGTCTATACACCAGTGGAAAATCTTAGTAAAGTAAGGCATGTTCATTGTTCTATGTTGAGGGTTCGAATACAGATGTACAGTGGGTATTTGTTTGTTTGCTTTTATATCCCATCCCCAAGTGTGAAAGTGGGGCAAATTGTATCCCTGTTATTAAATGTGTTTGAAAATGTCTTTAAAATAAACAATTGATCATTGGAACGTCCCATGGCTCCCATATGATACACAGATCTGCTTGTCCGTAGTTTAAATCATTATATTTCCTGGGGTGAAATTTCCCTCTGCCCTCTCTGCTACACTCATTTATTTATTTTATTTATTTATTCATTTATGTCTTTCTGGGTTTTTTGGCTAAATAGACTTCAGTGACCAGGTTTGCATGACCACCCACTCTTGCATTGTGATTTCCAGTTAATCTCGACTTTGTTTTGTGTTGAACAATTTTGAACAACCAGATTTGTGTGTGTGGTTCTACAGAGGTCTTTGTTCATAGCCATTTCAATGTTCATAGCCATTAGACAGCATAGTGCATACCATTACAAACACTGCACATTGGGATTCAATCACAGTTTGGGCAAAATAGTTTTTTTTAATTACTTTTGGCCTCCTTAAAAAAATAATGGCTGTCTCTTACTAAGAGTTATCTAGATTAAATGTAAATAATGCAATTAATGTGTATTAAAACATATGCAATCTTTATATGTAAAAGTTCTGGGTCCTCTCTTATGCATGCTCTTCTCCAGCTCACACCATAGGTTTTCAAAGGGTTTGAGGCCTACATCTTATAGTTGCCATGGAGACTTTGTGACCCCAAAATACCACTTTTTGGTGCAGTGAGCTTTGGAGAATGTTTACTTCTTTCCACCCTCCTCACTGTGTGTGGTGGCAAGATAAATTTTGGTCCTCATCCAGCCTTGTTTGTTAATGTTCCAGTTGTTTTCAAATTCGCTATTATTCCACTGACTGCAGGTTTAGGCAAGTAGCTATTTTCTTGTAGCCATTACCTGACTTATGAAGGTCAACACACATCAGCCTTACTTGAATGGCATGTTCTCTTCTCTTCCCCATGTTGAAGAGTGGCTAAGAGCGGTCACACTTCATGTCATGTCATATGTCAAACTAGAAATTACAAATTACATTTATTTTAATTGGTGGCACATTAAAATTGTGGCACATGATTTTATTAAAAATTATTTCTTAGTGATGGATTTTATTCACTTGAGTTAAATGTCGGATTATGCTCCTGCAATAAAATTTCTATTTATTTTAAGATTTTTAATAGGGGTGCTTAACAGTAGGCTGTGTACCGTATATATGTATTTGGTCATTTATTTACAGAGTAAAAATACCCAATATGACATAAGGAAGTGATAAAAGTGAGTGATAAAATTTTATGCACCTTTGCTTTCACTAAGCGGCGTGACGCTCTGCAGCTAAATGTTTTTGGGAACTGTTGATAAGTTCTCCACATTGCCTTGGGAAAAATTTACTCTATACAGATAAGCTTCCTCAAATGGACTGTTTACTTCAGGTCCTTCTACAACATATTGAATGTGGTAAAGGTCAGAACTTGGAAATTTCAAAGTATTCATTATTTAGCTTCTCTTTAGTAGAATGACTTGTGTGTACAGAATCATTGTCTTGCTACATATCTCACTTTGTGTTGGGATTCAGTTCATGGGTGGATGGGCATTCTCATTTTGATTTCACAGGTAAAATTCAGTATTCATTGTTCCATCAATGATGACAAGCTGTTGAGGCCCATATGCAGGTAAACAGACTTAAAACATGACACCACATCAAAGTTTCACAAATGGGATAACAACCTTACACTTGAATGCAACAATTTCCTTTCTCCATCCATTTATTCTTATCCATACTCTGTGCAATATACATCTGTGCAATATGTACAAAAATTCTCCTGTGCAATATTTCTCGTTTCCT
>JBBIGC010144495.1:0-14546 GCA_037576955.1 Lepidarchus adonis | reverse complement strand
CCCCCCCCCTCCCCCCCCCCCCCCCTCCCCCCCCCCCCCCCCCCCCCCCCCCCCCCCCCCCCCACTCCACACAGCTCTGCTGGACACTAGTTCTCCAGGGGCCCAGTGGGGAAACCCTGGTTGGATGAACCCTACTCAGATGCATTAAAGGAAACGGTCAATCTGATGTAGTGTCTAGTTGGTGACCACAGACTCTCATTTCTCTGGAGTGGGGGGTGCTGGGGTGTGGGTGACCCTACTTACTCAAAACACACTCATGGAACCCAGTGGGCAGATGCTTCCCATTGGCTCCTGCTGTTCTTTTCTATGCTTCAATGCCTGTCCATTGGATTCTACAGAAGTATTATACTGTAAGAGTTGTGGGTTTTTTTGTTCTTTTTCACGAATTAGATTAAAATGCATTTTACCGCTCGTGAGAATCAACATCAATGCAGCAGATTCCACAAAAAAAGAGTTTTTGTGAGAAGTTGCCTCCTTTAGACCCGAGAGCTTTGGACAACAGGCTTACCGTGTCATGTTCTCCCTGTGTGGCCGCTGTGCCTTCTCTAGTCCAAGTTTGGTAAAAATCCCCACCAGGGCCATGATGGCCACCACGCCACAAATGACGTAGACGATCATGTTGGTCTTATCCTTGGTGGGGTCGTGCCTGGGGTCGTTCTTCTTGTAGGGAGTCTGGCCCTTGAGCCACACGGGCGTGTCGTAGTTCTTGCACGTGTCCTGGTCCAGGCGCGAGTCCTTGTACGCGCAGCAGAAGCGGAAGCCACAGGTGCCGCAGCAGTACAGGTAACTGCCCGTCTGGCAGATGAACGGCGGGTCCCACTGACCCATCACATCGTAGTAGCCCCGGCACTCGTCCTGGGTGTGCGGCGCCTCGGACACGGCGCCGTCCTCGTCCCGCGAGCCGTTGGAGCCCGCAAGCATGATGAAGCCGTCCAGCTGCTGCTCGGGCTCGCCGTCCGCGCGACACACCAGCACCATCACTTTGACCAGCAGATACTCTAACAGCAGCGCCGTCCGTTTCATCGTGCCGCGCGCGCTTTGCCTTAACGGAGAGAACAGGAGGAAGGAAAGGAAGACGGGAAGAACAGAGAGAGAGAGGAAGGAGAGAGAGAGAGAAAGCGCGCGCAAGAGAGAGAGAGAAGTTGATGCTGGCGATCGTCAGAAGACGTAAATCCAAGTGGAAACGCACAGCCACGCGCTTGTGCTCCTCATTCTGTGACGGCAAGTCAGGAGCGCGCGCGCTCGGCGAAGATCTCGTGCGGCGGATGCGCTCAAGTCTCCAAGCATGAAGCGCAAACGCGCGACGCGCATCACACGGACTGAAGAGCAAAGGGAGAGACGAAGGAGCTTGTGCCACAAAGAGAGAGAGAGAGAGAGAGAGAGAGAGAGAGAGAGGAGGAGGAGGAGATGGAGGGAGGGATTAGACACTGCGCGAGTGCTGAAAGTTCGGGAGCGAAATGTGTACGTGCTCTGTGGTCACCACCACACTACTCATCGGTGTCCGCACCGTTCCAGCCAGAACCGTGCACGTTCTGTGGACAGAAAACACACATTCAACAGAGAAAAGCTATGACAACTGTGATCTTCCATCCTTTGCCATCCATTCTTTTCAGTTTTCCACGGTAAACTCCTCCAAAGTTCATCTAAAAACTTTAAATTATGTTCCTCAAAATGCAAGAAACCCCAATCGCTAATTTACCAAACTTACAACCCCCAAACCCCCAAAACCAAAAATATCAAATCAACTCAATGTATCAAGTTCTGCGTTCAGGACGGAGTAAACGACTATAATTTTAATCAGGAAAACTCGAATCACTCTGCCCTTCTCTCACTCTTTCCATTCACTCTCTCTTTCGCTGAAACAAAGATTGAGTCCTAAACTGCATATGGCCACGTTAACGGTTTAAAAACAGGACACAATCATTAGAAATGTACATGTGAGCTCATACACTCTCTCCAATCCAAACAACCCTCAGGGCCAAGTTTCCCTCATAGTTGTGCAGGTTTAGCTAAAAACAAAGGTTGAGCCATTACCTCATTTAACAGAAGAGTGTGTTATTGTTTTCTAGAGGAAACACGCTGTGTGCTTTACGAACACGCTTGCAAATATTAAACACAATTTTGAGACAAAGCATAAGGACATTTTCTAAGAAAACCCATCAAACACACGAGACCACCTTAAATAGAAACACTGCTACGTTTGTTCTGACTGCTGCACTATTTTAGCTGAAATAAAATCATTTGAAAGTGCTTTAGAGGAAAACACTGTAGCCTTTAAATACCACATGTATTTGCCATATCACCCAGCTGCAGTGTCACACGTTCTTCTCTTTTGTCTGTTTCCCTTTCTCAGTAACAGCGGCTCCTCGTCCTTTAGACCCACAGTGTTGAGTTCTTTCTCAGAAACACCTGGATTTTTCAGACGTGGAGAATGACTGAAGCTTCATTTTCTCTTCTTTCTCAGAGAGTGAATCTTTCAGTGCTGTTTATTCATTGGGCACAGCTTTGGTGGTGAATCAGGTCTTGCACAGTTGTTAGGAGTCTTTTAAAAATACAGTTTTTTTCTTCCTTATCTTCCTTTGCCTTTCCTCTGCCTTATGCAGGTGGATCATCTTCTATAATCTCCTCAGACATCTCTCCTTTAGACCTTTGTGGAAGCACAGGGGAGGGAAACATGTGAGGCAGCTGACGTGTGCTCGTGGCTGCTTGTGTGAGTGTTGGTCTCTTTGATGCAGAACATAAAGTCATTGAGAGCTTTGGAAGCAGCTGTTGTTGGGAAGATGCAGCTGTAACGGCTTAGGCTTAGGACAGGAAGGATAAAGAGTTCAAGTAAAATCTGGAAAACGGTTCTGCCCATGAACCGAGTTCTTGTAACGTGCCACTTTAAAAAGCAGAGTAAAATATGTGTAACATGTAATATGTGGTTGTCAAGCTTGAGACAAAACAGAAAACAACCTTTCAGTGACGAAGAGATAGTCGTGTTAAGAAAAGAAAATCTTTCCAACCAGAACATTCTCAATGCTACTCTTGTTAAAAAAAATAAAAAATGAAAAGAAATGACAATATGGACCATGCACACAAACATCAGTGTGCATACACTAACTCACACGCCTTGAATATCTGATCTGATGAATATCTTGAGAATTTTTAACTGTGATATTCTGATGGAAAACATTTCTTTTACATTTAGGCTTGTGTGCCAATTCCATACATACTGTAGCATGATGGCAGAATGTGTCCAGTAAAGTGTAAATACAAGCAGAACGCGATGTGAAACCATATTTAACTGGAAATAGTGCAAAGAATTCATATCAGACATTGAAATTCAAAAATGTAATTGTTCTATGAAAAAATATATGCTCGTTTTGAATTTAATACTAACAGTAAAACAAAAACTAAACTGGGGGACAGAGATTTTTTGTTTTCCCCTGTGTTGCATCACCTCTGTTTTTAAACTTTTGTTACAGTGAGAAGAACTTGGTCAATTTCCATCTTTTTGATACAGTTTGTTGTTTACAGTTGTTTAAAGCTTAAATATATCTTACAGTAATAAGATAACAATGTCACAGGAACATTGAAAATTGAACAAGACAAGTGTACCATGAGGAGTTTTAACCATGGGGAATTTACAGACTATATGTTGTACTGATTATAATTGTTTTTTTAAGAAGAAGGTAATCTGTCTTGAAGTAGATCTCTTTCATTTTGAATATTTCATATTAAACACTGTAGAAATCCAAATGTCGTTATTAAAACAGATTGCAATTTTATACACATACAGATAACACAACATGTGTATAAAAATGCAATCTGATATAAAAATAAATAAAATAAAATAAAAATAAAATGCAAAAAATGCTAAATGAAGAAATATGACCAAATTTTGATGGTCATCAGAAACATTGACAAGATAAAAAAAACTATTTGGAGTGGAGTGGGCTGGAGTCAAGATTTTGGGAGTTTTTTTTCAGCTCTCATCTAATCAAAATTGCAGTTGATTATTATAAATTATAAAAAAACTTTTACTATTGTGTTTTAATACATGATTTTTAGGTGTTTTAATGTTTAAATGATTTTTCACACGAATAACATCATGATTCTGTGACTTTCTATGATTTTTTTCATTTTAAACAAACAAACAAAAAAAAACCATTAGATTTTTTAAGCGGTTCCAGGTAATAAAGCTGATTAGATTCTTAGGTGCAGATGCTCAAAAAAAAAAAATTCTTAGGGAGCGCTAGACTTAGACTTAAGGCATGTTTAGCATCCAGAATCTAGTATGACTGTTGTTTTATTGTTGTAATGCATTTTGAATGCAGTTTGTTTTTATCTTCCTAAAATAATTTTCTGAAAATGTCATCTGGATGGCAGCATATGCTTGTCCAAAATCTGTGTATATCATTCAGCCTTAATGGTACCATGCCAGCTGTGCAGGCTGCCAATGCTATATGCATTTTTGTAGCCCTATATCATTATGGATTCTGAATTTTGAACTGTGCACTGATAACAGTGTGGATAGTGCCTCTTCTTTTTCGCTTGTAAGACATGGCATCCATGATTTTCAAAAAAAAAGACTCATTTTCATTGGTCAGACCACAGGACAGATTTCCAGAGTATGTGGTGTCATTTCTAGATGTAGATGTCTAAATATTGATTCTTCATAGCACGGCAGAGTTTTAACCTGCTTTCGTTGATACATTGATAAATTTCATGCACAGTGGTTTTAGGAAATGTCATATCACATGATTGCGCTTGCTAAATTAATTTGGCAGATTGAAGTCTTTTGTGTTAGCTTAGTAGATGCATGGCAGCCATAGCCCAATGGATAGAGAAGTGAGTTTGTGACAGTAGGGTTACAGGTTCGATTCTCTGAACCGGACAGCAGGCTGAAGTGCCCTTGAGCAAGACACCTAACCCCCAACTGCTCACCATGTACATCGCTCTGGATAAGAGCGTCTGCTAAGTGCTGTAAATGTAATGTATATGCAGTGTCATTTGTTAGCCTCACAGCAACAGATATGCCAGGCTTGAGTCCTGCCACTATGGTTTGTATATTACATTTTTATATGTCTAAATAAGCTAGTAGAGCTAAGCCATTTCTCTCTTTCAAATTAACAAGGACATAAAACTATTATTTGATATGTGGCATGTTTATAATAGGGATGAGACAAAATATCGATTTGGCGATATACTGTGTCTCACAAAAGTACACCCCTTACATTTTTGTAAATATTTTATTAAATCTTATCATGGGACAACTCTGAAGATATGACACTTTTATATAATGTAATGTAGTCAGTGTACATCTTATATAACAGTTTAAATTTGCTGTCCCCTCAAAATAACTCAACACAGTCATTAATGTTTAAACCGCTGGAAAGAAAGGGAGTTCACCACTAATTAAAAATGTTCAAATTGTGTCAACAAAAAGTGTCAATATTTTTGTGGCCACCATTATTTTTCCAGCACTGCCTTAACTCTCTTGGGCATGGAGTTCACTAGAGCATCACAGGTTGCCATGACGACATCACAGAGCTGGTGAATGTTAGAGACATATCACTCCTCCACCTTCCAAATGAGGATGCTCCAGTCCAGCATCTTTTCACTCAGTTTCTTTTGCAAGGCAGTGGTCATCTTGGAAGTTAGTTTTGGGTCATTATCACGTTTCAACATATTGCTCTGTGGCCCAGTTTCCAAAAGGAGGGTTATCATTTCTACTTCAGTTTGTCACAGTACATGTTGACATTCATGGTTCCCTCAATGAACTGTAGCTCCCCAGTGCTGGCAGCACTCATGCAGCCCCAAACCATGACACTCCCACCACCATGCTTGACTGCAGGCAAGACACACTTGTCTTTGTACTCCTCACCTGGTTGCCGCCACACACTTTTGACACCATCTGAACCAAATAAACTTATCTTGGTCTCATCAGACCACAGGACATGGATCCAGTAATTCATGTCCTTAGTCTGATTGTCTTCAGCAAACTGTTTGTGGGCTTTCTTGTGAGTCATCTTTAGAAGACGATTCCTTCTGGGACGACACCCATGCCGAACAATGTAATGCAGTGTGTGACGTATGGTCTGAGCACTGACAGGCTGATCCCACCACCCTTTCAACCTCTGCAGGAATGCTGGCAGCTCTCATATGTCTATTTTCAGCATACAACTTCTGGATATGAAGCTGAGCATGTTCACTCAACTTCTTTTGTCAACCATGGCGGAGCCTGTTCTGAATGAATCTTGTTAAACTGCTGTATAGTCTTGGCCAGTATGAGAGAGTGTGATAGCGTTAACATAAAATTTAACACACCTTCTTCCCATTCGCACTTTAGACCTAGTAACACTTACAGGTCACATGACACAGAGGAGGGAAAATGGCTAATTGGGCATAATTTGGATGTTTTAACTTAGGAGAGTACTCACTTTTGTTGCCAGTGGTTTAGACATTAATGGCTGTGTGTTGAGTTATTTTGAGGGGACAGGAAATTTACACTGTTATACAAGCTGTACACTGACTACTTTACATTGTATCAAAGTATCATATCTGAGATTTTCAAAAATGCCTGGTGGTGGAGAATTTTAAAAACACAGTTTTTGCATTTATGTATGGACAATATGTTTTCATCAAAACAGTGCGACTTCTTTGCTTTGGACGTCACACTGTGCTCTGTGTTTTTACATGAGCGAGGTCACACAGACAAAATCTATTGCTCTTAACTTTGCTATTGAGCTTTTTTTAACATCCTTACACATACACGCGCAGTTACTTTCACTCCATTATGTAGAACACAGGCGTCAGAGCTTCAGGTGTTGTTATTATATTCAGTTTTGGACAGAACCCGGTTGGAACAGTTATTGGTGGGACATCTGAAAAAAGCTTGGGCTTCAACAGGAATAGTGAGAAGATTTTTGCATTTCAAGGATTTCACCGCTGTCTCTTTGTGACCTGCTTCGACCGCACATCATTTTGTGTTTACAAGTGGACAAGTGTTTTCAAAAACGTGTTCTTGTTTTTTTTGTTTTTTTTAATTATTTAAAAAAATAGAAATGGAAAATGAACTTTTTCAAAAAGAGTGTGTGGACAGAGCCTCTGTGTTCCTGGCTTTGATGACGGACAGTGTTTTGAAGGTTGAATCATTGATTTGATATTGGGGGTTAAAAGATCACAGACTAAAAGTTTGAGGGGTCAGATTGCAGAGGGGAGCACCCTTATATCATGTCCCCAGCAGTGTATTCACTGTATTCTCCTGTAAAATAGCAATGATTCTGGCTGCAGAAGCTTTGTGAACCATGGTAGTGAGTGTTTGCAAAAGAGCCCCAATGATTATTTCATGCTACATACTTCAACATTTTACCATCCAGCACTGTGAGCCTGTATGGTCCATCGCTTTGTTGCTGAGCTGTTCTTTCCCATAGATTACTCCACTTCACAATAACACTTATAGTTGACTGGGTCAGCTCTAGCAAGGCAGAAATTTGAAATGACTGAGGCATTGTATGGCAGTGTCAAGTTGAAAGTTCTTCAGTATGACCCATTCTACTTCCAGTGTTGGGCTATGGATATTGCATGACCATTAACATAATGTTACTAACTTGTTCAAAACGCATTGAAGGGACAGTGGGGAAATTTATAAAATGCAGTAAAAACAGGAATATGTAATTTATTCATTCTCTTTCATTGTTTTCACTCACCAACTTTACCCATCTGAGGCAGTGAGAACTGACAGTGGGCTGACACATAATGGCAAATTTTTCCCCTTTACACTTCATGAATAGATGCCACGTGTTTGTTTATGTGAACACCGTGATTGAATACATGCTTTAAAGTCTGCTTGTCTGACCATGTAAAAAAACAGCACCATTTAAAACCAGCTTAATTATACATGGCAGTGTGGCAGTGATTTGAAATAACTCTCGCCACTTGACACCCCACTAAGTGGGCAGAAAGTGGCTCAGCGTGATAGACCTTCACACCAGAGGCTGGAACACAGTGTAGTCAGACAGCAGTGAACACCCGGGAAGCTGATCTGCTGTACCTCTGCAGGGCTTTGGGTTCATGTTATTTTGATTTTTAAAAAAAAAAACTATTCCTTGTACCTTGGCACACGCTGTTCCATGAGTTCTGCAATACTGAACCCTTCTCCTCTCAGACAACCCTCAACACTGCCACTCTGACAAAGAGGAAGGAGTGCTCACTGGACTAAACAAAGGGGAACATTTTTGACAAGTTGACATAAATGACATAAAAAAACATCCTTTTTCAAGGCACAGCAGAACTTTAAGCTTTAAAATGAAACCTTTAAACGCCATTCACAATGCTTCACGTGTAAGGATGTTGGTTGGAAGTAGGTGTGAGGCAAAATCCCCCAATGCAACAGAAACAGAAAACGTAACAGTCCACACTACAGCAGGATACACAGGAAAACAACAGGGGACGCGAAACAGTTACAGAATAGAACAGAGATCTGACAAGGGCTGGGAAACACAACCAGGAACACCTGACATGGGTGTGGACACAATGAGGAAAAAGGAACACGTTCCAAAACAAAGACAGGCAAGATGTGAGCACTACAGAGGCTTATAGATGGAAATTAACATATAGTTAACATATAGTTCTAATATTACTTTCATTATTAATGTTTATTCAAATTAAGGGGAAGTGATTTGAGGAAAACATCAAATTGCACTTTATTCTATCAGTATTATGATGGCAAATTAAATTTTTAAAAAATTAAATGTTGTTGTTTTTTTGTTCCAACATCTTTATTTGGACATATCTCTGTACACGTCTTACCTTTTCACAATTTTATCCCCAGTTGTGCTGTGCTGTGGTTTGAGTGGGGTTTGACCTACAGTAGATGGTTTGGAGAACCAGCATTAGCATAAGTCAGGGCAGCAATAACAGCAATGTGGGAGCATCTTAGGATACATCATCCATCTCAGTGTGTTAAACTGGGCCTGGTCCATAATGAGATAAAAGAGTCTGTCAAATCAGCCAACTACACCACCTCACCCGCTTTTCTCTGTGTGAGCTTTTGGCTCATTTGAATTTTCTCCCGAACTCTTTTTGGTACAGATTTTACATGTGGTGTTTCAATGATGTATGTGCAGTTAACTAATTGGCAAAGTTCTGTTTGTATGGACATAACTAATTTGAACTAACCCACCTTTTTTACTCCTACTTTTATTTTTCCTTACAGCAGTTTGAACTGTGGTGCTAATGGCATGATGTAAATAATGGCTCTCATTACTAAATGGAGTAGTAAAGCAGGCCAGGCTTACAAATTGGGATCAACCACTTGAGGTGATAAATCACGATAAGTTTACTACATATCTTGTACTGAAGTGATAAATTATGGATTTGTTCAAACCCCATTTGTTGGGACAAAGTGGGACATTTTCTTAAATGCAAATTTCTTAAAAAATGAAATATGCCATTTATTAATTCTCTTACACTTTTATTTAACTTTTCTTTTACAAAGAAAATATTTTCAATGTTTTCACTGACCAACTGTCCAAATGTAAATCGTAAATGTAAACATATTTTAAAATCAACACCTGCAATAAACCTCAAACATCTAGCACTGCGTTACTTTTTTGCGTTATATGTTTAATTGTTTAGGAACTGAGGATACTAATTGTTGTTTTGTAAGTGGAACATTTGCCATTTCTGCTCACTACTCCATGGTCTGATATTCTCCTTCATGATGCACCATACATTTTCAAAAGTCAACAGACCTGGCTTCTGACTGGCCAGTCAAGCACACGTTTCATTGCTCAAATAACCATAATAACAACTAACAAATAACATTCTGGGGAAAAAACTAAAATCTTAATATATCCGTAAAGTAAATTCCAGTTTGCCCAGGCTGTGATCACTGATGCACCTGCATGCCATGACTGATTTTGACTTTTGTCAGTCTGGATGGTCCTTTGCAGGAATATTGTTGAGATAACCTCCACCTGAGATTAGCTTAGGGCCAGAGAACATTTCTGCATAGAACTGATGTTTTACTTTTTACCCCTCATTTTCTTTTTCAGGTTGCATTTCTTGATGCAGCGGTGGACTGTATTAGTTGATAATAGTTTTCTAAAATACTCCTGAACCCATGCTTCTTAATTCTTCACAGCCGGATGATGGTTTCTCACGCAGTGTCTTCTGAAGGCTTGAAAGTCACACACATTTTAACAGTAGTTTCTGGCCTTTTTCTACATGGACAGCGATATCTCTGGAATCCCTGACTTCAATGATTTTGTAGTCTTAGACTGAGAAATGTACCTTATTTAACTTATTGAAAAGTGAATGCAGCCCATCACACTAACTGGACAGTCCCATTCATTAACTAATAGCGCTGTGAAAAATAGTAATCAACAAACTGGAGAGACAAAACAAAAAATCGCACCTCAGTGATGGATCAAATCTTCCCCACCAAAGCCTTCTTCAAGAGTGCAATTCCTCTTTAGGTAAGTGTCAAAAGAGAATACAGACTATTGAATTGCAATTGTGGCTTCATCACTGCATTTGCTGCCCGTGTCCTCTCACACATCAGCTGCTGAACATAAGAGTTTAAAGCAGGGGTACACAACCTGGTCCTGCATGGCCAGGGTCCCTTCTTTAACACACTCATTAAACCTGACAATTAACAGGTGAGCTGAATCAGGGGTGTTTGATAAGGGAAATCACCAAACTGTGCTGGATATTGGCCTTCCAGGACTGAGTTTGGGACCCCTGCTTTAAACAATGTAATTCTGTTAAAGGAGGCCCTTCTTTTGAGACCCTGTCACAAATATAAACTTCAGTGCAAACAGGTGGGGGGAAACAGACACAAAACCAAGCCATGAGTGAAGGAAGCAGAATATGTAATCCAATCTTTTTCTGAGCCACTTATCCTAACCGAGGTCACTGGGGTTGTCTGAGCCTATTCAGCCAGAGGGACTGGGGACTGCGACTGCAGACTACCACAGACAAACACAGTTACACCTATGGGCAGTTTAGCATCTTCTATTCATCTAAAGTACGCAGACATTTCTCAATATTTAGAGTAAAATAGCATACAAGCACTAAATTACCTGTATTTTCAATAAAAATGCAAATTACAACATTAATAGGTAGGAGTTGGTTGTTATGTTGGCAGTAGTTTCTGTTTGCTGAGCGAGGAGTACACAAATGCTGAATTAAAAGGTGTGTATGCTGTTTTGCTTTACCATTAATCCCAAGAGGAAGCAGCTCAACTGGAGGGGGATATGGGCCATTGGCTCCTCCCATTTGTGTGAAATGAATTCTGGAAAGTATAAGTCGAGTCACCTTGATGCATGTGTTCTGGATAAAAGCCAAGAACACTTAGGGTTTTGATACGTAATTCACCATATGCTATGGAAAGAAACCATAATTCCTGGTGAAAACCCATTCTGCCACAGAGGAACCCACCTCCACACAGGACTGTGAGGTGAAAATGCTAAAATCTGTGCCAGCATGAAACAGAAAGCCTGCAACCTCTGTTAGTAACCCTTATAGTCATAGCAGGTGAGCTGTATGCTAAGGGGCTGTATTCATGAATCATGTTTATCTTTGCATTAAAGAGTTGCATTTATAAATGCAAAAGTTATTAGTTATATTCATTTTTTCAGAAATGTAGAGCCCATGCATTGCTTTTTAATTATAAAACATGTGAACATTTTTAATGCAATGCTGCCCGTAGGTCCAAAGACCATGGACCTTTGTTTTCTTTAGGTTCCCTGAATTTTGTTAATGGTAATACATAATGTATATGATGAATTCCCCAATTTTCTTTACAATTTTAGTGTTGTTAATAGAATTATGGCTTAGGGCACCCAACATGACTGCCATGTTTGCTTTGCTCCTAATTTGTAGGTGTTATTTTTACTTAGTACTGTTTTGCATACCATTGTGCATATGACAATAAACTTCTAATCCTAATTACAATGTTCATTTCTTTATAAATGCTAAATGTAGTGGTGAAGCCCTGAGAGACTGAACGTCTCTGGAAGGATAATTTCATACTCAGTCTTATTACTGACCGGTTGCCAATTAACCAAATTAGTTGAGAAATGTTCGACCAGGTCATTTGTTTCCCCTTTTTGATGTGTGATCTATTCTATGTGTGAATACATTCATTCATATTCATTAAACAATACAATTTCCTGGTTTCAGCATCTGATATGTTGTCTTTGTTCTATATTCAATTCAATATTGGTGAGCCATTAAGCAACTGAATGTCAGAGAAAGAAAGAGAGAGAGACTGATATTAAGGGGTCAGATAGTCAGATTACAATGCACAACAGTTTTTTAAGTCTTCCTCAAAAGATTTTGATGATTGTGACAGGTGCCTCCTGGATATGCACAAATATAGTTTTGGTTTTTCTGCATCATGTAGGAACTCTGAGAAATGGACATTTATACGTTTACTGACAATAACGTATTTAGTCACATTTATGTTTCACTTAAGCTATTAAATTCAACAGAACTAAAAATGTTTTTCTCCTAATTTTCTTTTGGATTCAGTGTCTGGTTCATTGTGATGTAGTGTCCAACAGTAGTCAGCAAGCATTGGATTCCAGTTGCCCTGGTATTGTTTCTCCATTGTAGCCATATCCTGGTGAAACTTTTTACTGTGTTTGTCACTGACAGCACTGAGATTTGTGAAGAAGAAGCCCAAGTGTGGAGGAGTGGAGTGGAGGAAATGGATCTTGAGTGACATGTTGCACTTCATTGTCTTGTATTCTTTGAGAAGTTTGTCTACCAGCTGAATGTAGTTTGGGGCTCTGTAACTGCCCAGAAAACTGTCAACAATGTCTGTGAAGGCTTTCCAGGCAATTATTTCTGCCCCAACTGACAGATCTTCAAAACACTTGTCACTCATAACATGTCTCATCTGGGGGCCAGCAAAAATGCCCACTTTGATTTTAAAAATCAATTATTCTTGGGAAAATCTGCCTTAAATAACGAAAACTTTCCATTTCTTAATTTCTTTCACAAAATTCTTTATGAGTCCCAGTTTTATGTGAAAAGGAGGCAAACATATCTTTCCTGGGTCGACAAGTGATTCATGTGCTACATTTTTCTGACCTGGAACTAACTTTTCACAGAGTGGCCAGTTCTGTTGAGAATAGTGTGAATCTTTGGCACGACTGACCCATTCGCAGATTGAACAACAGTACTTTGTATAGCCGAGCTGCAGTTGTAGTATCAGAGCAACGACTTTAAGATCTCCACAGATATTCCAGTTGTGCCTGGTATACTGGACATACTTCAGTAACAGCTTAATATCTTCATACTTTTCATTCTTGTGTGCTGTATAGCCAACAGGTACTTAAGGATAAACTTGCAGGCTTAACATTTACAAATAAATGAAGAAATGCAACTCTTCCAGATTGTGATCACATCCCAAGGCCAAGAACAATCATTTAATGTCACAACAGAAACAGAGACTCGAAACACAGACATTTTCATACCTGGTGACAGCAAGCTCCATTCCTGCAGTCTTTAACCCAGCAGCTCAACTTTTGCTTTTGACAAACCCAAGTCTCTGACCAAATCATTCAATTTGGAATGTGTTATCAGATGTGGATCGCCTGATGAGCAGAGTTCCTCTTGACCTGCTGGAACAGCACCCTTCGTGTGCTCAAGGACCTTCTGATTTACAAATCAAGTCACAGGAGAAACTTTCAATGCTGCTGCATGAAAATATCCATGTCTCTCTCGGCAGCGATCCGTGGTTTAAGGGGGACTCATTCATTCTCCCATAAAGATAATGTCAGTGAATTAAAGCTAGTGAGTTAGCTACAAACAAAGAAGGCCTAACCAACTTACAGTTTTCCAAATATAAGTTGTAATAAGATCAAAAAAATATTTGTACAAATCTGTCCACATACAAACAGAACACCCATTGGTGGTCTTACCACTTTAATTTTGCTACCAAATCCCACCTTAAAGTATGAAATAAATATGAGGAAACTTCATTCTTGGTCATATGTTAATGTCCCTGGACCACCGGTTCTTCAGTAAGTTGTAAGGATCACTGTTGAGTTCAGCTACCTTTACTTTAAGCAGATAATAGTTTGTTTCACTGGTTCCACAGTTTTCTCTATAGAAATATATTGCTGCATTTTTTGCCACTAAGACCGAATGGAGCTTCGCCATCTCTTTGCTATTTTAGAAACCCTGCGTAAAGCAGAATTTGCTGATTTTAAGCCTCGATTTGGAATAAAGTCTGTCAAGTATGAAGGTGCTAATCCACAAAGAGCTGTAAGAACAGGTAAATGAATTATTTATTTATTTAGGAATAGCTTTATAGTGACATGGCAACACCTTTCTTACAATTCTGCAATATAACATAGTCATGCTGATATATTAAAGGTCCTGGCATTAAACATTAACAGTATCTGTCATGGTAGTCAACAAAGCTAGCATGGCAGTTATATTGGACTTTATCCGTCATGATAACTCAGAGATTGAGAGAGAGAGAGAGAGAGAGAGAGAGAGAGAGAGAGAGAGAGAGAGAGAGAGAGAGAGAGAGAGAGAGA
>JBBIGC010144482.1:0-19700 GCA_037576955.1 Lepidarchus adonis | reverse complement strand
AGAACATGGTTGTTGTTCAATAATAAAATTATTCCTCAAAAATACAACTTGCCTAATAATTCTGCACTCCCTGTACATAGTCGAACGAACACTACACACTACAGCGCTAGTTTTAAAAGTGTCTGTGACCTCCCCATATTATAGACCACTCCACATTATAGGCCTCTCTGCATTATAGGCCTCCCCACATTATAGACTGCCCCACATTATAGATCTCCCCACATTATAGACTACCCCACATTATAGACCTCCACACATTACAGACCTCCCCACATTATGGAGACCTTCCCTTTGTGAAGGTGCCAAGACTTTTGCACAGTACTGTGTATATTAATTACTCACAACTATTATAAAAGTCCATTCCAAACAGATCAGGACTTATCCAGAGCATGAATTTTGCCATAATTAGAGTGTTTGTGTATCTGCATATTTAAATGTATGAGTATCACATTCATTTATTATCTCTCAGGTGGAAATGGAAAAATGGAATGACCTGTGAAGCTGTAAAAGTTTCTTTTGTGGATTTTAGTTGGATGGGGATGGTTATGAGGTGGTGCTGGTGGTTCTGCTGTATCTTATCACACACACATTTGTCCTTCAGCTCAAGGCGAGTTTATTTATTTTGCACACTGTCATACGCACAGGTCCTTTAGTGTGATTTACAGAAATAAAACACCATATCATACATTGATTTTACAAACCTGGTTTTGGGTGTGTCTCATTTAAATCTAAAAACATGAAACACATTCACTAAAAGTATAATTCAGTACAAAAAGACGACATCCCCAAATGATTAGTTGAATGTAAATGTACTGTTTACTGCAACAATGAACAGTTGGAAAAACAACACAAAGTAAAGATCAGATCAGTGATGATGTTCTCACTTAATCACAGCTGCTACAACCAGACTCTTCAACTTTTTTAGCCCTTTACTACATTACATTACATCCTAGTGTAGAATACAACCTGGGAAAAGCTCCATTTAACACAAATAAAAGGTACAAAAATTTATTTATGAGATTTTAATTTTTGTTTGAATGACTGGAGGGTGGAGGTACTGCAGTACAGTGCTGTCAATCATCCGTCTACAGCTAAGTTCTTCAGTATAAAATTAGCAACACTGAAATGCTAAAATTAATTATATTCAAATCCTTCAAAATCTGATCTGTAAACTTCGTCAATTGCGACCTGTGCTGCTTTGCTGTCGGACACGTTTGTGACATGATATCGGCAAGTTCAATATTTGATCAATGTAATTGTTTATGCTGAAACAGCACATATGGTCTAATGTCACTGGTATAGAGCTGCAAAGGCTCCAGGGGTCAAATTAGATTCTACTACTTCAGATCTATCGTTGGGGAACTTCTTGCTACAAAAAGGGCCTCCAGCCAGATTTAGTGGATGAAAAGTGATTTATTCAAGTCATTTTCACATAATACATACACAAGTGTTGCAGTAATATGAGCTTTTGTTAAATATCTACTCAGAATACACAAATATAGTGACACGGATATCGTCATTGTAGCACTGGAGCGCAGAGCTCCAGCTGGGAGCCGCCTGGACTCTTCAACTGCACCGACATCTTCCCGGACAGTGAAGCTTTCTCACCAGGCTAACCACATTATCTTCAGCAGGAAGGTCTCGTTTGAACATTTTTTAAAATTCTTTTTACTGTTTTCCCAACATTTTACATAAAATACAGACTGACTTACAATAATGTGTCAAAATTAATCTAAAAAATTAAAATAAAAAATTGAAAGTTATGCGCTTATGCTTCATCTCTGAATATTTATGTAAAGAGTCAACACTTCATTGCCCCTGAAATATATCAGTTATTATTTTCTAATTTTGTAAATCTATTTCCAGGCTGTTTTTCCCTGTTGGCTCACATTAACGCTCTTGGGAGCTGAAAAGGTCTCTCAGGATCCTGCAGAACATCTTTATGCACTTTAATACCTGAAACAGAGAAAAGCACAGATGTTACTAACCAAACACCCGAGTGAGACGTGGTGGATTTTCTGTAAGGGTGTAAGGACACAAAACATCAGCAACAGCCATGAGTTTTAGTAGGTGGAGTTGACTACATGACTGGGGCACCAGGGACTGAATTTGCAACCTCCCAATGGTAATAATTTTCTTATTTCTCATGATATATTATATTGTTTCAAACTGTCACCTCACAGGGTTTGATTCTGGACCAGGTGTCTCACTATGTGGATTTTAAAAGCTGTGTTTCCTCCGGGTTCTCAGATTTCCTCCCACAGTCCAAAGTCTTGTGGTTTAGGCCTAACTTACCCATAGGTGTGAGTGTTGGTGTGAATGTGTTTCTGTGTTACCCTGTGGTGGGTTGTCCTCATTTCCTGGATGAATCCTGCTTTGGCCCATTGTCAAATGGGATCAGCTCCAGCTTCCCCATGACTGGAAGTGGATCTATTTTTTGGAGAATTAATGAATGTCCTGCACTACCAATCTCTTATTCTGATTTTCCACGAACATGGAAGCAAGTGAACAGTTAGTTCTTGAAGTTGATGTGCAGGAGCATAAGGATCTGAGGCCTTATTGTGCATCCCCAGAACAGTAGGTCTTGTAGAGTGTTCCAGGTCTGCAGTAGTTCAACCAACCAACAGTGAACAGGAAGGAGAACTGGTAACAGGGCTACAGGGTCATGGCACTAATGGTGATTGGCAATGATGGTGGATAGAACTGATGGCAAATGGCACTGATGTGCGGGTGGCAATGATGCCGCATGGCACTGATGGCGTATGGTGCTGATGGCGGATGGCACTGATTGCATGGAATTTTAAGAATTTTTGAAAGGCAGGAATTTTGGCTGAAAGTTAGAAATTTTAGGAATTGTAGAAATTTTTGATAGTTAGGAATATTAGTGTTGTTTCACTTCTAAAGTCATGTTTTTGGAGATTTGGAGAGTTTTTGTTCAGGCAGTGACGATAAGAAAAACGTAAAATGACTCACGGTGAAACATGACATCCGGACGCATAGACGTAGTTGCCGGTGTAGCGAATGTCGCACCGAACTATATTGTTGCTGTAGTCAGACTCGTGCACCTGGTAACTGGGGTTAACACTGATCTGCAGGAGATAAACATAAAAAAGATCCAGAAGTTCAGCTTTTCGAGAGCATTTTTTTAGGCCAGTTCAGCAGAGCAATAACAGATGAGAGCAGATGTGGTAACTGGCAGGTAACATATCCTGATTATCGGGAGAAAAGTTTGGGGAAGAGGCCGGATTACCTTCAGGATGTAGTTCCCAGGCTTCACATCGGTGATATCTATCCACTGGCAGTCAATGTCAGCGTTATAGGTGTCGTAACATCCTGGACTCAGGCCCTGAAACAGCGAACATACACACACACACCCGCACAGCCACCCACACACACATACCATCACCATATGGTCTTCAGAGTCAAACCCCTATTCTGAATAGGCCCTGTTAATGTGCCAGAAAGGAGGCCAGCTTTAGGAGATAATGCACTTTCAGTCTGCTGTTAGGCCTGTGTGTGGGTGGCCTGAGACTGAGACGAGACTGTGTGGAACATTGCAACAACACGGTGCAGGATTTTATTATAAAATTATTGTAGCTGAACCATGACATCCTTATGTTAAAAATCATTCGCATTCTGCGATGTTTTATACAGTATCTCACAAAAGTGAGTACACCCCTCACATTTTTGTAAGTATTTTTCTAACACTGAAGATATGACCCTTTTATACAATGTAGTCAGTGTACAGTTTGTATTACAGTGTAATTTACTGTCCCCTCTTAATAACTCAACACAGACATTGATGTCTAAACTGCTGACAACAAAAGTGAGTACACCCCTGAAAATGTCCAAATTGTGCCCAAAGTGTCAATATTTTGTGCTGCACCATTATTTTCTTAACTCTCTTGGGCATGGAGTTCACTAGAGCTTCACAGGTTGCCACAGGATTCCTCTTCCACTTCTTCATGACATGATGGAGCTAGTGGATGTTAGAGAACTTGCACTCCTCCACCTTCCATTTAAGGATGCCCCACAGTTGCTCAATAGTGTTTACCTTACCCTCAGTTTCTTTAGCAAGACAGTGGTTGCTTGGAAGTGTGTTTGGGGTGGTTATCATGATGGAATACTGCCCTGTGGCCCAGTTTCTGAAGGGAGGGATCTTGTTCTGCTTCAGTATGTCACAGTACATGAGGGCATTCATCCCTCAATGAACTGTAGCTCCCCAGTGTCGTCAGCACTCATTCAGCCCCAAACCATGACACTCCCACCACCATAATTGACTGTATGCAAGACACACGTGTCTTTGTAACTCCTCCATGCACCCACTCCAACTTTGTTGTCGCCATACACGTTTGACACCATCTAAATCAAAAGAGTTTATCTTGGGCTCATCAGACCACAGGACATGGTTTCAGTAATATATGTCCTTAGGCTGCTTGTCTTCAGCAAACTGTTTGTGGGTTTTCTTGCACGTCATCTATAGAAAAAGCTTTCTTCTGGGTTGACAGCCATGCAGACCAGTTTGAAGCAATGTGCAGCGTATGCTGGCAGCTCTCATACGTCTATTTTCAAAAGACAACCTCTGGATATGATGCTGAGTCTGTGCACTCAACTTCTTTGGTTGTCATGGCGAGGCCTGTTCTGAGTGGAACCTTTCCTGTTAAACTGCTGTATGGCCTTGGCCACTGTGCTGCAGCTCAGTTTAGGATGTTGGCTTCTTCTTATAGCGTCAGCATCTTTATGTAGAGCAATATGTCTGTTTTTCAAAATCTCAGAGAGTTCTTTGCCATGAGGTGTCATTTTGAACTTCCAGTGACCAGTATGAGAGACTGTGAGAGTGATAACACCAAATTAAACACACCTTCTCCGCATTCACACATGAGACCTTGTAACACTAACAAGTCACATGACATATCTTCAGTGTTGTCCCATGAAAAATAATGCTATGCTAGTTGCTAGCAGCTGTTCTCCTCTAAGCTTGTCATGTTGTCCAAAGACGTTGCATTTGCAAACAGTTTGGAAAGTTGGGGAGGTAACAATTCAAATCAAAATTACGCAATAGGATTCAGTCATTTTCCAAATGGCTAATGCAGTTTGGGTGGCAGGGAAGCTGGAGCCGATCCCAACTGAGAATGAGCCCAATGCCAGACTTACCCTGAATAGGAGGCCAAACCCATCACAGGGCAACACAAAGACAGACAACCATTCACACACACTCACACCTACTAGCAATGCAGAGTAGCCGGTCAATCTAAACCACAAGCCTTTGGCCAGTGGGAGGAAACCGGAGAACCTGGAGGAAACCCACGGGAACACAAAAATTTGTGAATAATAAGCAGTCTCTAAATTATGAACTTTGATGTAAATGCATCAACCAGCACAAATCAACAGCCCAGCCCTGCAAATTGACATCATACACCACCCAACCCCGAGCTACATCACCCTTTTCATTAGGTGATTTCATTATTGATGTTTTATTCTAAATATTACAAGAGTACTGAATTGTGTAGGTCCCCCTCATGCTGATGAAACAACTCTGACCATGAGGAGTTGCTCTTTTGGATCAGGCCACCAATGACCCTTGGGTACCCATGACACTGTTGTCTTTCCTTAGACCACGATGTGTAGGTTCTAACTCCTGCAGACCTGGAACACTCCATAAGACCTGCTGCTCTGGAAAGGCTCCATTACAATAAGGCTTAGATTCTTCACTCCTGCTTCCAGCACATCACCTTCTAGAACTGACTGTTCACTTCCTGCCTAATATACCCCACCCTCCTGACATGAGTCACTGAAATGAAAAATCTAGAGTCAATGTTCCTTACTTCACCTTGCAGTGGTCTTAATGTTATGGCTGATTGGTGTGTAGTAATATTTAAATAGAATTGTGAGCTGCCTGTATTGTTACATCACTAAGTCCTCGCCTTCACCCTCCCTGTGTGGATGGTATCATGTGATTTGGGGAGGGGGTCCTAGGTAACGGCTGAAACAACAAAAAGTACCGGCAACAGCAGCAATTCTGAAGTCCGAACTTTGTCCATACTTTAGTCCATGTGTACGTATGACAGCGATATGTGTCATATTGTGTCAGAAACCACATACACATATAGTATATCACCCAAAGTATTTGCTCATCCGCCTGTACACGCAAATGAATCTAAGTGATGTCCCATTCTTAATCCATAGGGTTTATTATGATGTGGGTCCAACCTTTGCAGCTATAACAGCTTCAACTCTTCTGGGCGAGGTTTCCACAAGGTGTGGCAGTATGTTTATGGGAATTTTTTGACAGTTCTTCTAGAAGCACATTTGTGAGGTCAGACACTGATGTTGGACGAGAAGGTCTGGTTCACAGTCTCCACTCTAATTAATCCCAAAGGTGTTCTATCGGGTTGAGGTCAGGGCAGTCAATTTCTTCCACACCAAACTCACTCATCTATGTCTTTCACTTTGCCATTCACTTGATGATGTATGACTTAGATGCAGCTGCTTTGCCATAGAAACCCATTCTATGAAACTCTCTACACTGTTCTTGAGCTGATCTGAAGGCCACATTTGACGATTGACACTACAGAAAGTTGGTGACCTCTGCTCACTATGCTCCTAAGCACTCATCTACCCAATCTATCATTTTTCGAGGCTGAACACTTTGTGACTGAGTTGGTGTTGTTTCAATCACTTCCACTTTGTTATAACATCACTGACAGTCGACTGTGGAATATTTAATAGTTAGGAAATTTCACCTGGACTTGTTGCACAGGTGGCACCTATCATAAGTTCCTGAAAGTGAACCATTCTTCCACTAATGTTTGTAGAAGCGTCTGCTGCCGAGGTGAAGAAGTTCTACACCTATGACCATGGACGTGATTGGAACCTGAAAGTAATTATTTCTATGGGTGAGTGAATACTTTTGGCAATATAGTGTAAGTGAGTCTGTTAGAAGTTACAGAACACCTCCACATAGTCTGAATGAATGTGTGATGATTAGGTCTGCCATGCCAATTTGGGTTGCGGGGACGCTGGAGCCAATCCCAACTGACTATGTGCCAAATCTGGTTTACCCTGGACAGGAGGCCAAACCACCACAGGGCAACACAGACAGACAACCGTTCACACACACTCACGCCTACAGACAATAGAACCCAGCAAACCTAAACAAAAAGCCTTTGTAATGTGGGAGGCAACTGGAGAACCTGGAAGAAACCCACACAAACACTGGGAGAACCTGTACACTACACATAGAAATGCACCTAAACCTAGGAACTTCTTGCTGGGAGGCAACAGCACTAACCACTGCACCACTGTGTCACCCCAGGCTCAAACAACACATTTAATCATTAGCTTGAATTAGTGTGATAGGTGGAGTCTACTCACCTGTGTATGAGCGGTACAAGCGAAACGCCGGTAGTAGCCATAGTCACAGGAAGTGTCCTCTAGGCAGAAGCTGGCCTTGTGGCCCTCAGCCACACGTCTGTGAGAGCTGGCATCCAGCAGATCGTAATGGCTGAACTCGTCCATGCTGTGGTAGTGCCTGGGGATGCACATGAGCCACTGGTGAAAATCTCTAAAGACATGGAGTGCAGGACTAGCATGCACCAGAACCTGTCCTACCCAGGTCCTGACCAGAGATGCATTCTTCATAGAAAGAGTGGAGATCCAGCAACTCAACGGTGAAATGTTCATTGCCATCAGCAGCTCCGTACTCAATGCAAACAGCTCTAATTTAACATTAGTTTAGCATTAAAGGGAAATGCCACTATTAGAGGAACCACACGTCTGGTTCCATTCACCTCCACTGTGAACAGGTCTTTTTTAACCTGGAAATTAACATTTTAATATTAATTTAATGTATTTTATTTAAATTATGAGACACAAACACACTATGAACAGTGAGAAGGTTTGTTGGGAGTCACACACTTGCACAGGTTAGGGCGTTCCATTTTAGTTTCCACGTTGGTCCGTTTGTTTGAGAGCCCACTCACATTACCAGCACCCAAAAGGTGGGCTGTTCCTGTTTGTAAGGTTGGAGAAAAAAAAAAAAAACTTGTATTAGGGGATCTGTAACTTTCCAATGACTGATTAACATGTGGTGAGATCTGCAGTGCAGTTGGACCCCTGGTATAACCCACCATACTACAACCAGTGAATTTAACAAAATTCTATTCAGTTTCTTTTCTGTTTTTTACAGCTCAAAAAGCATCTTTACCTCCATCCAAGCCCTTAATCAAGCCTTGAGCTGATAAAAGTGTGAAAAACCTTCTCAAGATCAGAGCAATTTAAAAAAGGCTTGACCTTGGACAAAAGGCATAGTTGAAAAAACTTGTCCTAACCACCAAATTTATCTGTTTATGAAATTTCAATTTCAGTCAAAGATCACCCTGAGATTCCTAAATGCTCGTCTAGGTACTTGAGATGGACCTGAACTGGAATTGAAATTGTCCATGTTATAATATAAATATAGTAAATTCTGTTTTATCCTCATTGAGGTGGAGAAAGTTCTGTGAAAGCCACAGCTTAGACAGACAACTGAGCTTTGGGATTTGGGCAGTCTTGCTTCACAATAAAAGGCAAGATTATGTTTGCGTATAACTGAGCCAACTGGGAGCATGTACAGTATAGTGAGAATAGTATATGGCCAAGAATCAAGCCTTGAGGGACACCACAAAGAAGAGGGGCTTTAGAGGAGCATGTGTCACCAATCATTACAGAAAAGGATCTATTTGTTAAATACTAGGTGAACCAGTCCAATGCAGCACTGTGAATGCCAACATGTGTGTTCAGGTGAGATAAAAGGACTGGGAGGTCTACTGTGTCAAATGTGGTCTGCTGTGAGACAGAGCAGTGACCAAACCTGATTCCGACAGAGCGGTAACCGAACCCAACCCTGACAGAGCAGTGACTGAACCTGACCCAGACAGAGCAGTTACTGAAAACTTGACCCGAACCCAACATAGCAGTGACCGAACCCGACCCCGACAGAGCAGTGACCAAACCTGACTCGAACCCAACATAGCAGTGACCGAACCCGACCCCGACAGAGCAGTGACCAAACCTGACCCGAACCCAACATAGCAGTGACCAAATCCAACCCCGACAGAGCAGTGACTAAACCTGACCCGAACCCAACATAGCAGTGACCGAACCCGACCCCGACAGAGCAGTGACCAAACCTGACAGTGTAGTGATCAAACCCAACCCGAACCCGACGTCAATCTGACCCATCTCCGATAGAGCAGTGACCGAACCTTCTCGACTCGAACCCGACATGCATTAATATGTTTCTGTTGGAAAGGACACTTTGTTTCGGGGAAGAGAGATTTTTTTTGCTGACGTGACTAAACCCGACCTGAACCCAAGTAACATTTCTAAATAGTTGTCAGAACCTAGCCCAAACCGTCGAGCTCGGGTCAGGTAGCCATGCTCTATTGTGGACCCTAAGGAGTGCAGACTCTGCAGAGAGAAGAGAAGCTACTTCCAGGTTACATCTCTGGGTTTGTCATCTGACAGTAACTAAATTGTTAGTGAAGAAGTGCAGAAAATTTTCACACGTGGAGGTTGATGTTTGGGTCAACAACAGACTTAATTAGAGAAAATTGTAGAATGACTATTGGTGGAGACAATAATGACCTAAAGACCCAAGGGCAAGGGAGATGAGGAAAAACTCCTACACTGGAGGAGGAAACCTTGGGAGGAGCTATGACTCAGAAAGGGAACCCATCCTCCTCTGGTCAAGAGAGCGGCTGCCTGTGTAGTTTCAGTTAATCCCATGTGACTTAAATGCTAATTTGTGACTTAAATGCTAATAAATGCTAATAACTCATCGTAGCGCTAAATTCTTTTTTTTTTTATTATGACCTCATCCACCATCGTGGCGAGAAACCATTGACTCTGCCCCCTAGTGGATGCCCAGACCAACATATAGGACAAATGGAAATATGCGGGCAGTGGTGATCAACATGTTGTTTCCGGGGTCACAGAACTGGACACATTTGCGATTCACTGTAAGCTCTAAATCTGACATATAGTGTCTCCAACACAACACAGCGTCGCTGGTCATAAAACAGAGACGTTGCATTCCCTTCAAAGACACAAGACACACACACATACAAAACAGATAAGAGCACACACACACACACACACACACACACACACACACACACTCAACAAAACGCCACTTAAACACATCAACGAGCGTCAGTATACTGTACGTCTCTGAACACGCCCATTGACATGCCCATTTTTCAGGATTCTATAAGACTCTTGACAAAATTCAGTCGGGTGTGCTCAGACTTCAAACTCCCTTTTGGACAAATCTAAGTCACACTTTATCTCTCTCTCTCTCTCTGGGATCCCAAAAACAGAAGAATTTTGATTTTCCACAAACTTTTATCTTGTAACTATAATTTTTCTTTCTGTCTAAAAATCTTTGAAATTAGTTTGGCGACCTGACCTCTTCCTGAAAGGATTCAACATGATGTTTCAATTATCTCAATGTATTAAAAACATCAAAGTGAACTGTAAATGTTTATTTTCATACGTGTATGGACAATAAACAAACCATATTCACCCGAAAGGCATGAACCGCGGCTGATTTGAGCAAAAATGTCAGGTTACAGTAAACCTGAGACTGTACAGATGAAACTGTACAAATCCGAGACTTTAGGGTTAGGAGGTGATATGTATGAGTGTCAGTGAAAACATTCAGCTTCTGCAGAGTGGAGTGAAACGAGAAAGCCTGAGCCGTGGCGAGCAGCACGTTCTGTCTGAATAGTTTCGGCTTTAGGACGAACGTGGGCCAGAAAAGTGTCACACAGAATAAACACAGGTCATCGCTGAGCTCGTTCTCAAGTCTAATTTCACCCCAGCAAACTGCAGGCCTTGCTGTGTTACATGGAGCTGAGCCACATGTACTCCATACATGGTGGTGAAACGTAGCTGACCTCACAGCTCAACTATGCTCCGAGAGCCATTACCGCTCTGCCACGGTTTTCCTTCACACAAGAACACAGAACCTTTCCCTCTGAAATGCCTCCCCGCACATACATCAGACATGAATCCAATCTCTCACACTTCATGACCCTCTCTTCCCATCCACACATGAACATGAGGTAGTTAAAGTGCCTATATGATTGCTAAGTAGAGTTTCGGTCTACTCAAGCTGCAATTACAGTTAAAGGGCCCATAAGCTACATTGGGTCTAAGAGAGGTGCTATATACATGTAACAAATTATTATTATTATTATCTTGTATTAGCCTATATATTTTTGCACCTATTTGTCTTTTTGTACCTAAAAAAGCAGGAAACCAGTTTCTAATCTCACTTTATCCCTAAGAATTAAACAACTGTGCCTTTAAGACACGTATATGCAAACGAGCTCTCCTTGATTGGCTAACCTACATTGTGTCCCATATACAAAAATGCAAGGAAATTTGTAAAAGCAGGAAAATTATTTTTTGAATGAGCAAGGCTGCTACAGGCTGAACATGCAGATATATGCAAACATAATGGTCTTTGTGAAATCACAAAAAAGAAATCCAATAAAACAATTTTTTCAAGAGACTTTGTTTCTATTTGGATAAACAATTTCCACAATGTAGTGCCTTTACTGGGGCAGACGGACTGAAGTGCAAACAGCTAAACTGCTTTAGGCTGGTTGTGCAAATGTGTTGGCGCTGTTTTTTGTGACATCACAAAAGCATAGAATCAGAACAGCCTGTTTTTGCAGTTGCACTAAATGGACTAGATAGAGCTACAACACTCCTGAATGGGCGAGGGTAAACTGCTACAGGCTGAACATGCAAATATATGCAAACATATTGGTCTTTGTGGCATCACAAAAACAAGGAAATCAAATTGCAGCTTTGTTTCCATTTTTAAAAGTGAGTGAAATGTATTTTTTCCACAATGTCATGCCTTTACTGAGGCAGATGCACTGACAAGCAAGCAGCTAAACATATGTAATCTGCATGTGCAAATGTGTTGGCAGTGGTTTTTTGTGACATCACAAAGTATAGAATCAAAATTACATTTTTTACGTTTTTTGCAGCTTTGTTGCAATAAATTGACTAGATAGAGCTGGAACATCCTGAATGAGCAAGGGTAAACTGCTACAGGCTGAACAGGCAAATTTATGCAAATATACTGATCTTTGTGATGTCACAAAAATAAGGAAATTAATTACATATTTTTTGTAGTTTTGTTTGTAAAAGTGATGTTTTTTCTACAATGTCATACCTTTACTGGGGCAGACGCATCAGGTAAACTGCTGTAGGCTGGATGTGCAAATGTGTTGGTGTGACATCACAAAAACATAGGATCAAAATGACCCGTTATTACAGTTTAGTTGCTATAAATGGACTAGAGTGGGAGGAAACTTTTTTTTACATCCTGTCAGACTCCTTCAAATAAAGTATAAGGAAAATAAATGTCCCCATGATATGGGCCCTTTAAGGACACAACTGTGTTGTTGCTTTTTAGAGCCTATGGCTAATGTCTGACACCAGAAGTGTTAAATGGGCAGATGTGCATTGAGTTGGCAGAGAGTGACTCACTGGTGGCAGCTGTGCCACTCCCAGGCGTAGCGTGGCCGGTTGGGGAGGAAGTCAGACGTGCCCTGGTTCTTCACCCGCTGGGGGAAGCGCAGCAGCATGCGCGTGTCGTAGTCCCTCACGCTTGACCTGTAGGCCGAACTGCTCGGCAGAGACAGAACCACCGAAAACAGCAAATCAGACAATTTCCGAGTTTCATGCAGCGGACAGAAAAAATGCCTTTCGTAACGTCTGCCTTGGCGAGGCAAGTGCATTTCAAGCGTGCCTGAAAACGAAGAACAAATACGGCTGAACACCCCCACCCCCTCCGCTTTCTCTCCCTCGCTCTAGGATGAAACTACTTCAGTGTGACTCAGTCACTAATAGGTTTAGCAGTCTAATGATTTTTCCGTGTTTATCCGTCTTCCACTGAAAAATATCCTCTCTCTCTCCTCCTCTTCCCATCATAACAGCCCTGTTTAGACCTTTTCTCCCCACCAGCGTAAATTATAGGGGTATCTTTCAGGCAAGAAGAATTTTAAAGACACCTCCAGCCCAAATTCTCTCCCTGGCTTGTTTTCATAGAGCATAACTAATTGAGTCTTACCTTGCGAGGCAGTTTTCTTCAGCAGCACATCTGAGGTTGTACATGGGGACCCTCTGGACGTAGGTGGAGGCCTGGATGTAGTAGGGGTCTGCCACAAGGTCGGGCAAACCTGCACAACACTGGGACGTCTTATTAACTCGTCGGGCACTATTACTTACACACAACAGTTTAGAATGGCACCTGCGACCCCCAGCACGTTCCAAGGCCTCTCTGAGCCAAGGCTTCCTCACAAGATGCCAGGTAGACATATTGTTATTGTGACAATTCAAATCCGATCACATCATTAATACTTAATGGACCAGTTTGGGTCCATTTTACAAGTTTTCCATTGATTCAAGATGTAGTCAGTTATGTCTGGAGTCCAAATTTTGCTTCTTTAGTCTAGAACTTAGGCTACAAGTCTAACACTGTCTACATTGGAGGTCAATAGTCACCCAAATTCTGCAAATACTATCTCCCCTCAAAAAAATCACTCTCATTCACCAGCTGGAGCAGACTAGTGGATGTGGTTTAAAACACAGTATGACATACTGTGAGCTCTTCATGAAGGTGGAGCAGACTTGTGAGTGTTGTTTAAGATACAACATGACACTACTGTGAGCTGTAAACATCCAGCTCTTCATGAAGGTGGAGCAGACTTGTAGATGTGGTTTAGGAGACAGTATGACTTACTAAGAGCTGTAAACATCTAACTCTTCATGAAGGTGTGAGTGAAGTTTAGGACACAGTATAACTTACTGTGAGCTATAAGCACCCAGCTGTATGCTAACCTGTATACTCTGTCCTAAACTACATGTGTGCTGGATGTTTCTAGTTCACAGTAAGTCATATTGTGTCTTAAACCACACCCACAAGTTTGGAGGATGTATTTACAGAAATAATTTGGGAGACCATGTACTTCTAGCCTCACATCTCCGGAAACTTCCTTCTGCTTCTGGAAGGCGGTTCCTGGGAGACCTGTGAAAGACCTATGGTTCTTTAAAGCAGTGGTTGTGGACCACGGTCTTGAAGAACCACCTTGTGCTAGGACCCACTGCTTTAGAGGACCATCCCATGAAAGAGGCTCCAGAGAGCCTTGGCCTCCCACTGTGGCATCTCCACTGCTAGGGGCAGGAGTAGAGAGGTCAGCCCTTACCGTACTGAAAGTACCTGGTGCCGTAACCGGGTCTCTCCCTGCTGCTCGGCCTCTCGTACGTGTCGTAGTAGTTGTAGTACGGATTGTCCGGGTCGGTGGACTTGTACGGGTTGTAGGGGTCGTCCCCCACCATGGCGTCGGCGCGCGCGCTCTCGTTGCGCGTCTGCTCCCACTCGGTGCCATTCGTGCGCCTTGGCGCCCCGGCACTGCTCGAGCCCCCGCGGGCACCGCCGCGTTCGCGCGCGCGCTGAGAGGACGCGGACGCCTCGCCGCCGGTCCTGCTGATGACGGCCACCGGCCTCCTGTCCTCGGGCTGCGGCGCGTCTCTGCGCAGCGGCGGCTGATACTCGGAGCCGCGGCTCAGGAGCCGGAACACTTTACCGTTGTGCTGCCACTGGATACTCGGTCTGAGCGCCGCGCCGCCCGCGGGTCTCGCCTCGCGCTGGGACCGCGCGCCTTGGAGCACGCAGGCGAGCAGCAGGCAGGCGTGCGCGCACGCGTAAAGGACGGTGCCCGAGTTGCGCGGAGCGGCCATTCCGAAGAGCCCTCCCCCCTCCCCCACCAAAACCCCTCTGCACGCGCTCTGCGAGGTCCCGGGATGCAACACGGACAGAGGCGACCCGCGCGTTTACATGGCGGAGGGAGTTACAGCTGATGCGCAAAGTGCGAGGAGCAGCAGCAGGAGGAGGAGGAGGAGGAGGAGGAGGAGACTGTGAGCCTCTGTGGTCCCGCGCTCCGCACACGCTCCGTTGGAACCGTGAGCAACATGACCTGCGAGGAGAGAAAGCGCGCGCACAACGTATGTGTCTTGTTCCTGGAGTAAGCACTAAGCCACGTCACACACCTGCAAATCTTCATGTCACCTTGCATATGGTGTGTGTGTGTGTGTGTGTGTGTGGAGCTGATGTGCTGAAGTATCTGATGGAGCATCAGGCCCAGTGTAATGTTACAGGTCAGCACTGGTCAGTTTCTGACCCATGAAAGAAAATAATCACTAGGAGCAGCTTAGTGGTTGGAATCAGAGTCTCTCACAATACGTCCCACGTTAACGATAATATAACAATACGGTGATTCTGCGATAATCAATATATTGGAAGACAATGATAGAGCGATACAACACGCAAAGAGGGTGTTATTAATTTACATACATAATAGCAATGCTATTTTCACAATGTCTTAAATCCATTTGAATTACAATACAGGGGGTCCTTCAACGTACGATGTACTCGGCTTATGAAAATTTGTAGTTATGACGCTGCCCCCAAACCCCAATTTTTTAATGGTGTAAAATAGAAAGTAAACGTAACTTCAATAAAACGTAAAATAATAATAAAACAAAAAATTGTAATACAGAGCCTCAGGTGGGTGAATGTCTCCCTCTGGTGGACTGACCAAGGAATGGCCAAAACATAATAAACGCTTATGTAAGAGGTTTTGAATTATGTCAAAAATCGACTTACGACACACATTGAGGAACAGAACCTTGTCGTTTAACAAAAAAAATGTCCAGGACCCCCTGTAATATGTTAATGAATGACTGTAATGTTGAAGGTACTAATGAGCGACACAGAGGCAATTTAATAAAGCTATATTAACTTTACTTCAGCCAGAACATTCTTTCATACATCAGTGTACAGAGGTCCTCATGTTGCATCGCACTTGACATACGTCGATTGTGGTTACATTGCTGGCTGTCTTTTTTGTTTCGTTTTTTACACAGCGTTTGTGACATAAAAATACATGTGGTGTCACACAGAGATATATAAGGTAGACACAGTTGTGCCATTCGCTCTCTTTCATTTGTGTTGCTTGTTTGGAAACGTCATTATGGCTCCAAGCGTAAATCAGAGTCTACAGTACAGATCAGTTTCACTTCATTACTGTTGAGAATGTGATCTATGAGTTTATTTTACCCTTAGCTCTCGCCGCTAATTAACTCCCAGAAAGCAACTTTCCACCTCTTTTCCTCCTGTATTACTCACCTGTTTTCCTACAGCAGACACTATATAAACCACAATTCATTGCTACCAATGAAACACACCACATCCCACAACAAACAAAGTTTGCTAACAAGTTTATGAATTAGACCAAAAATGTCTAATAAACTAAAGTTATTCTCTGACTCACCAAAAAATTTAATTTGCATCTGTCGCTGCAATAACTGGACAAAGACGCAGCAGGAAATTTCTGATGCTTTTACTGCTTGATTTCATCAGCCCAGGTTGCACTATTCTCACATAAAAGCTAAAATGGCGAACGTCTCAAGTGAGTAAAAACGCTTGTGTTTGGGGAAGCATGCAGCATGTTGGCTGCGTCGCTTCAAGGCCATAGTGTAGAGAGTGTGATTAAGAGGTCCCACCTCCTGAACAGGCATCGTGTCTCCACCAATCACATCAGTGATGTGTGTTTCAGAGGCGGGGTCACGGGTAGAGAGTGCTTTTTAACCCTCTGTGAACCGAGACGCATTATGTTAGACAGTCATGAAGCTACGCTTCTGTCTGATTTAAATTATTAATGAGAACAGTTCATCAAACACTAGATATCGATGAGGACACTCAGTTCTAACCCCTCACATTATTGCGTCTTACCCCCTTTTAAAAAGAAGCTCCAGCCATGTTTGTTTATTTCTCACATTCACGGGGTTCTCTTGTAGCTTCATTTATCGCTATTAAACAAGTGCAGGAAAGAGACACCATTTATCAATTTTTATTGTATCACATTAGCAAGGACAATTATGTATCACCAAATCGATACGTTGTCCCACCCCTACTTGAGTTACTTTGAAATGCCAGTTTTCACTGGTTTAAGGCTGACTATTGGAAAGAAGCAGCATTACGGCGTCGCTGTGCCCGGTTGAGCTGCGCCGTCAGACTGGGCCGCTGCACTGAATGCTCTGTAGGACGACCAGGACTCACTCTACACCACTTTCACTTTCAAGCTAAAACAAGGCAATGAAACAGCAACAGCCGTGTGGGAATGATGGCAGAGTCTCCTCAACCTCGACTCACCCACAGAGAGAGGAATTTGCTGCCCCAGCTATGTTTGGAAACAGAAAATGGTTACAGCTACAGTTAGCGTTATGAACATAATGTGCGGGAATAGAGATTGGAATGGCCAGAACCTGTGATAATACAATACAAGGTTTGGCTGATTTGACAGAGTTGTTGTCAATTAAAGTAAAAAGTTACGAGTCAATTAAATTCTCAAAGGAAGCAAGTAACAAGATCATCACACTACCTACCATTCTGAAAGTAAAGCATCTAATCTGACCCCTGGAGCCTTTGCAGCTCTATACTGGTAGTGACAATTAAACAATTAAATTAACCAAATTTTTAGCTTACCGATATCACGGCACAACGAAAAAACTATGCTGCAGAATTTAAGGTCCAGGTAATTTTTTTCCCGATGCAAAATCCGAGGCGAACACATGTCCAACATCACTGACAACAAAGCAGCACAAACTGAGCTGTTCAGTGATGATGAATATGTTAATAGATCAGATTTTAAAGGACTAAAAGAAAGGTAAATCCAATAATTTTTGCATTTCAGTGTTGCTAATTTAAAACTGAAGAATTTACATATAGTCAGATGATTGACAGCGCTGTACTGCAGTACCTCCACCCTCCAGTCTCATCTTTCCCAGCAACAATTAACTTTTGTTCTTATTATTTGTTAAATTGAGCTTTTTCTAGCTTGTATTATACACTAGGATGTAATGTAATGTAGCAAAGGACTGATAATTAATAACTATTAGTGATTAAGTGAGAACATCGTCACTGATCTGATCTTTACTTTGTGTTGCTTTTCGAACTGTTCATTGCTGCAGTAAACAGTACATTTACATTCAACTAATCATTTGGTGATTTGGTCTTTTTGTACTGAATTATACTTTTAGTGAATGTGTTCACAGTGGTGGTAAATAGAACCAGACTGGTTTCCTCTAAAACCTCCCTCACACATGAGATAGTGATGAAGATGCTGCCTTATGCCTTTTAGGCCTAAAACTACACCCATTGGTGGAGATGTACCCCAGAGACCCCCCCCCCCCAAGTGATTTATTTCACCATCAGTTTCACCATCATCACCAAACACTCAGATGGGTGGAGCTTCACTGGGGGTGGAGAGTATCAAAATAAAGGATTTCCTGAACCGTTTCACACCAAACCCACTCTGAATGACTTTATGTCTCAGCTGTTGAATTATTGGAGTTTTTTCTTTTAAACGTGGGGAATTCCCCTACAGGAGGCCTACAGCTGGACAACTGCAGAAAAATAAACACTAGAAGGAGCTCAGGGCTGCAGAACGTGCTGGAAAAAGCTGCAAGACTTAGATAGATAACCAAGTCTTAGCCCCCTGAGAAAGGAATATGTGAGAGTAGTGTAGAGGCAGTATCACTAATATTAGAATCAGTACTAATAAAATTAATACCAGTGAACAACACATGTGTGTCAGTGTGTTGGGTTCCCATTTCCAGAGTTCTCCTGGTGGAACCTGGAGCTATCTGTAGGATCCCTGGTTTGGGCTTAATCAGTGCTTAAATCAAGTGCTCCCAACACACATCACCTACTTTATACACACAACTCAATTCAATTTTTAATCATTTTTAACTGCTTACAATGAACCCAATGGAAACTTGTGTTTCTGCTGCAGATAGAAAGAAATGGGAACAAATGTTTTGCACATTGCTGTTCTGAAGGTAAGAATTTTAGGAGGCCCACATGGACGTTTGCTCAAAGCTGTGACTGTAGGATGAACTCAGAGAAGCGTTTTCCCAGGCCAGCGGGTAAACAATACCGTGTGATGGGCCTTTCCTCATGCCTTCTACCCGCCATAACATAAACACTGTCCCCCGTTCCTCCTCAACTCCCCTGTGTGATGGTGGAGCCAGAGCCTTGCGGAGGTCTTTTCTTTCGCACTTTTATGAGGTGACTTCGTTTAGCTTTGGGCTTCTCGCCCAAATCTACCCCCTGACGTGGCCACCCAGGTCAGAGGGATGTCCTTTCCCTCCTTAGCTGGACGGACCACTGCCCTGCGCCTCCCCCAGTAAACTCTGCGGCCGCTGGGCCTGTGTGTAATTGGCGGTTGCAAAAATTTAATCAGTGGTGGTGAATGGCCTCTCCACAACTCCCTTCACCAGTGACAAACCACAGGGAGTTTCTTGGAACAGTGAGTGTCTGAGCAGAGGACATTTAATTCCTGGATCCTTTAAAGCATAAAAGCATTAAAAAACACATTTACATTTTCTCCCCCAGTTTCTCACAAGAGCTTGATAAAGTTTGTAAAGAGTCAATCTACACTATACACTGTGGAACAAAATGTAGATTGACTCTTTACAAACTTTATCAACTTTATCAATTATTATGCAAAAAGTGTTTAGGGGTGATAAGGTAAGAATGTTTTTGTTCGTTGGTTTAACTCATGGATGGTGAT
>JBBIGC010144469.1:0-19702 GCA_037576955.1 Lepidarchus adonis | reverse complement strand
ACACACACACACACACACACACACACACACACACACACACACACACACACACACACACACACACACACACACATGTCGGATAGCTCAGCTCAGAGAGCAGTGCAGTAATAAAAATACATGCTTCTTTATTATGTAAATATTAATGCTAATATTCTCGTTGTGTAGTGGCGTCAGGCAGAGGAAACAGCAGGCGGAGCAGACCGGGCAAATCAGTGCAGGTAAGGACAGGTAAAGGGAAACAAGGGCAAGCAAGGGCAAGTAAGGATAAGAAAAGGCACTTAGGGGCAAGCAGTGGCATGGTAGGGCAGGAAGGAGCAGATAAATGTAAGAAGGAGCAGATAAATGCAGGTAGGGACATATGCACACACACACATAAGCGAAGTCTTGGGAAACACCCATCAGTACTGTATTTAACTCTGAAGTAGTGTAGCTACATAAACATAAACACACACACACACACACACACACACACACACATCATCTCTCTCCTCTGGGAATCACCCATCACACACTCTGGCTGTGTGCGGCGTGACTGTAGCACTGATGCAACACTCTGAAACACACTTCTCAAAATAGTGAAGGAGCATATCCAACCTTTTGAAACAACTCACTTCTAGTTACACAAACACAACCATGGCTTCTGTGCTTTGTGCCCTAATCAGTTGAAGCGACAGTTAATCTCATTTACACAGCTCATACTGAGAGTGACCATTTCAATTAGCATAGGAGATGATACCATACATCTTACACTTTGGTTTTCTGGTGTTGTTCCATCGCTCCAGGCTCCAGTTCTGATACTCATAGGCCCATTGTAGGTGCTTTTGGCAATCTGCAGAGGACGGGTTCTCATCGGCCTCGGACGGAGTAATCTAGCCATTATGATAAGTCCTTTGTCAAAGATGCTTATGTTTCCTGCTTGCCCTTGCTTGCTTATGTTTCCTGTTGTAGCACTTACACTGTTTTTCTATGACTAAGAAGATTGTATTGAACTCCCTGTAACTCGCACATCAGTATTGTCATGTCTGAATTTATGCTTGATTGTTTCCTGTACCTGGAAGTAGCTTTGGACAAAAGCGTCAGCCAAATGAATAAATGTAAATGTACATGTAAATGTAATGCTTCCAGCACATTAACTTCAAGAGCTGACAGTACTTGCTGCCTCTCAACTTATCTCTCACCCCATGACAGGAGTGACTGTAACTTCACCTGTCACTTGTGGCTGATCAGTGTACAATAAACACGACAGAGACAGATCAGAAAATCAGGACAGTACTGACGTTTCTGTTAAAACAGCAAAATGGCTTCTTTAGACAGTCCTCATCTACTCATAAACTCAAACATTTCCACGTGAATCACAGCTGATAGTAGCTGATAAATCTGGGAACTTCTGCTGTAAACTTTAAGCTACATGATAAAATGAGTTGAGACTTTCCCAGACAGTACGCACTCTGTGTTTCAGGGCCCAAACTTCAGGACATTTTTCTCTTTTTTCAGTGCCTCAGCCCTGGCACTGGCTCCATGTCTCTGGCCTGTCTTAGCCTAGGCCTAACTACTGTATGAGCTGCTCTGATCAAAATACTCTCTAGCTGAGGGGGTGTGTCTCCTACCTGTGACAGGTGTTCATCAGTCTTGGCCACACCCTGCACCTGCAGCAGGTTCTTAGCCACACCCACACAGGACAGGCCTGAAAGAACTCCGAGGTGGCAGGCCAAGCCAAATTCTGTAGAACCACAACACATACACCAGCAGATTATTAGCTCTGAACCAACTAATATACCACTAAAGGAAAATTCAAATGCCCTTAAATTATTTGCATAGGTAAATTCTGCAGTAACTAGTGAGACTCCTCCCACAGTTTTATGACATATTGACACAGATCTGGTGATCCAGTGTGTGATCAGATGGTCAGTGTCTGAGCAGCTCTGAGTTTTCTGGGTCAAATCCCAAAGGTAATGAATGGGGTCAGAGAGAGACTGGTCAGAATGTTCAGAAAGTGTTTTTACAATGAGAGGTTTAAAAGGTTACACACTTCCTTCACTCTTGTCTCGCTCACCCTCTTGTTAAAATGCATCTCTAGATAGTTGTTGCTGTATTGGCTGTTCAGTAATGTGTATGTATCTCTCCAGCATAACTAACTCAACTCTTAGCTCACCTCTGTAATGAAAAAGTCCATTTCCATCTACAAAGAGCACCTGTAGCGGAAACACAGACATTAGTTTCAGTTATACAAATGATTCTGATTGTTCAGAAAGTAAACTACAGCAAACATTTGTCATCTGAGTGAATAATCAAAGCCCACAGCCAGGAATCGTGATGAAGGAAAAAGACTCAGATGGCCGGGTGATGGAGAGACACGTGGAGGACAGAGAGAGAGAGAGAGAGAGAGAGAGAGAGAGAGAGAGAGAGAAGCAAACTAATTACAAAAGGAAAGAAATGAGAAGAAAGAAAGAAGACAGAATAAGAGAGCGAGAGAGAATGAAAGAGGAGTATTATGTGGGCTGAGTGTGAAAGGAGGAAGGTGAAGTTTAAGAGAAAACATTTACAGAGAGTATGAATCAAAGCATGTGTGAGAGAGAGAAGGGGGAAATATATAGAGAGAAGAAAAAATAACAGGGAGAGAGTGAGAGATGGAAATATAAAAAGATAGAGAGAGCAAGACAAAGCAAGACAGACTGACAGACTGACAGACAGATAGACATACAGGAATTTTGGCCCAATCATCTTTGCAGAACTGTAATTTAGCCACACTGGAGGGTTTTCAAGCCTGTTTTCGCATGTTTAAGGTCATGACAGAACATTTCAATAGGATTCAGCTCAGGACTTTGACTAGGCCACTCCAAAATCTTCATTTTTGTTTTTCTTCAGCTAATCAGAGATGGACCTGCTGGTGTGTTCTGGATCATTGTTCTGCTGCAGAACCCAAGTTTATTTCAACTTGAGGTCACAAACTAATGGCTGGACATTCAGTTTTCGGTAGACTTCATGGTTCCATTTATCACAACACTTCCAGGTCCTGAAACAGCAAAACAGCCCCAGACCATCACACTACCACCACCATATTTAACTGTTGGTATTATGTTCTATTTCTGAAATGTAGCGTTATTTCTACACCAGAGATAATGGGACACACACATCGTCACATCGTCAGTCCACAAAGAATTTTCCCAAAAGTCTTGGGGATCATCAATATGTTTTCTGGCAAAATTGAGACAAGCCTTAATGTTCTTTTTACTCAGCAGTGGTTTTCGTCTTGGCACTGAGCCATACAGGTCCTTTTTGCCCAGTCTCTTTCTTATGGTCATGAACACTGACCTTAAATGAGGCCTGAAGTTCTTTGGAGGTTGTTGTGGGGTCTTTTGTGACCTCTTGGATGAGTCGTCGCCGCGCTCTTGGGGTAATTTTGATCGGTCAGCCGCTCCTGGGAAGATTTACCACTGTTCCATGTTTTCGCCATTTGTGGATAATTCCTCTCACTGTCCCAAAGCTTTAAAAAATGGCTTTATAACCTTTTCCAGAACAATAGATCTCAAGTGCTTTCTTTCTCATTTGTTCATGAATTTCTTTGGATCTCGGGCATGATGTCTAGCTTTTGAGTATCTTTTGGTCTACTTCACTTTGTCAGACAGGTCTTAATTAAGTGATTTCTTGATTTACTTTGTCACACATGGTCATGTAGGGTTTTTTTTCACTTAAAAATGCATTTTGTGTTTACTCACGTTGTCTTTGACTAATACTTAAATTTGTTTGATGATCTATAACAATTAACGTAACAAACATGGAACAACATAAGAAACCAGGAAGGGGCAAATACTTTTTCACACCACTGTATGTGTGTAAATCTGTGGGAGTGTGTGTGTGTGTGTGTGTGTGTGTGTGTGTGTGTGTGTAACCTGTGGCATTAGGGTGGGCTGTTCTCTCTGTACTCTCTCTAGAAGCTGCAGAAGGGGAGGAGCCTCTCTAAAGGCCAGAAACCCAGCAATATAGGGAGCAGTGAGGGTCACCATCTCACTGCACTCATACAGGAACTACATGGGAGAAAGACAGAGAGAGAATTGAATAATAATACATTATTATTATTAAAAGTAGTAGCATTTCTGAAAAACTACCTCCATATCTGGATAGTTGAGCACGACAACCTGTGCACAGGCATTGACCTCATCTCCTTTAATGAAGGACAGGTCCACCCCCGCTACCCTCTGCAACCCGCTGAAATCGTGGGTTTTCTGCCAGGCTTCTGTGTCCTCCTCTACCAAACGCTGCTTCAAGAACTCCTGCTCCCTGCACATGCACACACAAATAATACATCATATTTTTTCACTTGTAGACAAAAGAGACTGCCAGGAATCTTGGGATTTTTTTTTCTCTTTAATTTACTTCAGTTGATTTGTAGCAGAAGCAACACATTATGTGTCACCTGAGTCATTTTCTCACTGTTTTCCTGAAACTCCTGAAGAGAAGATCTGCTTAGACACACACTATACAAGCTGTAGTGGCGTGTTCTGTGTATTCTGCTCTTGAAGGAGCTGCTGCAGGCCTTAGTTTACTGTTTCCACAGCCATTAATTAAGCCGTTTCCTCCCAAAACAGGCTGTGAATCTCACTGAGACACAATGAGAACAAACAACTCTTGGGGAACAAATCAATAAAATCAACAGGTGAGTGAAACTGCTGAGAGATAAGCAGTCGGCATGACTGTTGCTCCTTCACTCTTGGCAAGCTCAGTGTGGACAACCATCTGATTGACCAGCTTTGTCGTGTTCTAGTAGGAAGACATTGGCAGGACGCTCCTCACCTGCTGGTGCAGAGTGAAAGGTCTCCCAGCATGCTCTCTGGCCCCCGACTGCCAGCTCTCACTGATCTAAATTCTGCCTAATATTTAATCAGGCACTCAGAGCAAATGTGCTGCTCTACAGTCACACCAGCTGGCCACTTTATCAGAAATGACACACTTTTTGAACACAGGTCGAGTGAGTAAAAACAAAGTGGGTGTTTCTAATAAACTGACCAATGAGTGAAAGCACAAGGCATGTATTTCTAGTAACATTCCTGACCACAGGACAGCTATTAGTGAGATATTGTTCTGGTTATGGTCTATTTCGTGACACATAATAAAATCATGGCAGCATGTGGCGTTAGGCACATTGTGCACATTATGCAGGTGGTGTTAATGTTATGGCTCAAAGGCGTTTGGGGCATTTGATGGAATAAATTTAGACACAGAGTGTTTTCTCTGTAAGTGAAGGCTAGTAAAGTTCACATCCCATTCAATAATATGCTTCTGCAAAGAATTCATAGTAGTTTATTAGTGCTTAGTGCTTATTATAGTAGTGCTGAATAATAAAGACAATGAAAAAATGATAATGGATTCTGATCATTAACAGTAGATAAAGATAATAGAGTCATTACTGAATCATCTACAATTACTGAATCATTAATTAATATTTCATTACAGATACTGAAGTCGTCTTATGTGAATAACAGGACAATGGATGCAGGCCAGACACCACTGTGAGATTGAGTGACAAACACAGGGGGTCCTCGTGTTCCGTCACCCGACATACGATTTTTCATGGTTACGTCGCTGGCTGCTTTTTTTTTTTACATGGCAAAAACAAAGATTACATGTAAACTGGTTGGCGAGCGACGAGGACAAATACACTTGCCATCTCACACAAAAGAAGCAGATGTCGCTGTGCCCATCACTCTCTTACCTTTGTGTTGCTTGTTTGGAAACCTTTTCATGGCTCCAAAGCGTAAGGCAGACTCTACAGTAAAGGTAAGGAACTGCTTCACTTCATTACTGCTGTGTATGTGATACATGTGTATGTTTTACCCACACTCTCGTCGCTAACAAACTACGAAAGCAACTCTCTTCCCACCTGTTTTCTAGTGGTGGGCGGATCGATCCAAAATATTAATAATATCAATTCCAGTGTCATGAGATCGATACTTTAGTTCCAAATCTGCAGATGTTTTTAAGTTACTCTCAGTATTCAGTCACATCATGGACGAGCGCTCTGCTTCCTGATGCTGACATATTGAGTGTTAGCTAGGCTGCTAGGGCTAGTTTAGCTGCCATGCAAGCAAATAAACTTTAATCAGTGTCCTAAGTTTTAGCTATAGTTATTGGGATTAAATAAGATGCTAAGTGTGTAACGGGAAACAGTTTAATCACTCTGTGTTTGTGTGGGTGAATAATCACAAAAATACTTAAAGGTGAGGCAAATTAATTCAGATTTAGCAATCTGATTATGCATTCACCTTAATTATTACACTTTTTAAAATGTATCGGTTTTGGCGATACTGGCAAATTTTGTAGAATCTCACATCGCTACTCTTTTCTCGCACCAGACACATAGACCATAATGCATTGCTCCCCATGAAAAAAGGCAACATCCCACAACAAGCGCCTATGAGAGACTTGTGTTAGCAATATGCTGCTACTTGTTCATGTTTAAGAAATATATGCCATCATTACATACATTCTGATTTCGGAGGAATGGGGCCCCGACGTAATTCGAGGACCCCGGTGTTCTGACAAAACACCCTACCTATCAAGCGGTCCTACCTGTTGATACTGCGCATGCACTGCGCACGCGTACAACTCAAAACGGAGAGCAAGAGAACACGCCTAATATTTGATCCTACCTCTGGTCAACTTGTTAACTTTTCAAGCGAACATGCGCTTTGTTTTTGTGCAAAAATAATCAAATTTGGAGTCTCAATTAAAGTCATGTTTCAAGTCTTGATTTAGTACTTCTAAACTTCTGTAATACGTTTAGAAGAATATCATACTTATATAAATACAAACAGCAAGCTTGTTCTGATAGGTACGATGGAGGCATAAAACAAGTATGGTAGTATATTCTGATAAAGTAGCACGGATTGATAGACAGGACTATAAATTTACGCTGCGGTAGGATGATTTGACAAAGTAGGACGTTTGGTCAATTGGAGTCAAGTTTGACCAACTTTATTAGAAACACAACCATGTGCTTCCCCTCACTGCCCACTTTAGTTTTTATTTTTATGAATTTTTAGGGGCGCTACGGACATGGTATCGTCTAGGTGTTTATGCTGCTGTGACTGTTTCAAACCCAGTAGTGTTTCTGGCGACACTGCTGGGAGCAGAGCGGCTCATCCATTGCAACAGACACGAAAAGGGCATGAGCACACGGCCGCAGTCTCCAACCAAGCAAGGGGAGCCGGTTCTGGTTTCTATACTTTGTTTACGTGCCATATCTGAGATTGTCAGAAAATTAAACGTTTAATAAAGTGAAGTTCAGAAGCGCGCTGTAAGTCAAACCTTTCCCACCGCCGAACCAGTTCCTCGTCCCGATCCCCCATTTCCGCTCTCCCCTGACACTTCCGGCGCGGCACATCGGAGGCGTGCCAAACCGATCACACGCAGCCTACCGAGGGCACTACCAATGGAGCACACTCGATGGCCATTTTGGAGTACCGTTCCAAATACATTTTCTATTTGTTTTTAACTTAACATTCCTATTGCTTTTATTAGATGGATACTACTGCTACACTTCCTACCTCGCACATCACAACCCCAGATTAACAGAAAGGAAAACAATAAAGTAAACCCCCCAACACTAGTATGGTCATTTCTGATGTGTTTACTGCCTTAGGTCGCCATCCATTAAAGTCTGGTCATCCTACAGTTAACCGTTACTCACTTTATGTCTTCAGGTCGACTGCAAAACCCCATGATTAATGTATAACAATATGTCCGTGATTATGTACTCTCTTTATAAAGATTTCCTCGTAACGCAACGGGGATTTTCCGCCCGTTTTTAACTTGCTCTCGTCAGGTCGCCCCCTGGTGTTTAGAATAACGCAGTGCAGACTGCAGCAAAAGCACCACAGATAAACAAGTGCTTGTAAAGCTTTGTGGAATACAGTAAATCAATTTCTTCTGGAGTTTATGAACAGACAGCAATGATTAAAGCAGTCAGAACCCCCCACGCCACAAAATCCAACACACTTCATGTCTCATAATTCAAGTTTAATAGTTTCAAAAAATGTAAAGGCGCTATTTTGTATATTAACACAAAAATCTTTTTAAAACACAATTCCTCAAAGAAAAAGATATGCAGTGTTTATGAATGGAGTGTACAGTATATGCTGGTGGAGACAGACACTGTAACAAGTACAGAAGGAACAGACTGACACACAGTTATAGCCCTCATTCGCCAATGAGACCAAACACTAAGGAAGCAGAAACACGTATCCAAACATGAGGCAGAGGCTGAGATCACTAAACTAAGCTTCTACTAACACACAGCGAGGCCCAAAGGTCATCATGGGTGTAACTTTACACCACGGGTGCCCAAATATCCCAACCTGAAGCTGGACAGGAATTTGAAAGATGAAATTTAATGTACATGTCTAATGTTTAATGTCTGTACAACACTCTTTACTGAATATAGCTGAAGGTAAAGAGACCGTTACACACTTCCGACCTGCCAAGATTTCTGAGGTTTGCTGCTTCAGGTGTTGCACTGGAGCTGGGAGGCTAATCTAAGTGTATAGAGGTGCTCAACTCAGTCCTAAAAGGCCAGTGTAGCTCAGTTTGGTCGTCTCCCCTCCTGAAGCACTCTTGATAAACCTGGCAGTGAACAGGTGAGCTAAACCAGGTGGGTTTGGGCAGGGAACACTCCCCTTCAGGACTGGATGTGTTGCCATTGCAACTGAAGTTACTCCAGTAGCCTTATAGCTCCAGTGCAATCCTAAAGAAGCAACGGTCAGACTTTAAACATGCCTTGGCCAATCGTGGCCAAACTGGTTTTAAAATTAGCCACAGATTTGGGGGCCATGCTGCAAACTTAACCAACCCAACACTACTCACATTTGTCAGGTGTTTTTGAGCATGCTAGCAAATGGCAATGTTAGCATTCGCTCAAAAACGTTTGGGACTTATGTTAGTTATAAATCAGTGAAGGTGGTTTAAAATGGAGGCCATGGCAGAGGCCCTTGTCAACCGGATGGTTTGACTGTTGAGGAACGAACGTGTGCATATTTCAACATCCAGGGGTGTTCGACACAGATTCACACAAGCACGGCATTAGCGTCTAGCATTAGCATGCTGTGTTGAGGACTACGGTGTAAGAGCATAGTACAGAAGAGTGGGTTTCAGAAAGGAACGATTGAAAACAAAGGACAGCAGAAACAATCTTTAAATATATAAAACACAGCCCTCTGTTCTTTTCTTTCTTTTTTGAATAAAGCATTTCATGGTTATTGCAACACATTTTCCTTGTTATAAGAACTCATTTTTTATGTAACATAACTGGAGTGTTCATTTTCTTTCACACCTTACAACACAAGAGAAATCCTGTGTTTTAACCAGCCGGGGGTCGCAGGTTTAAAAGTGCCCCGGTTGCCATATTGTGTCCGGTTCGTGTCCATTTCTGTAACCGAATGCTGGCTCACCAGAGGACAGTTGATGTTTGACCATCACGCAAAAATTGTCCTGCAGTTTTTATTTTCTAAGCCATAAAAGCAGATCAGGTTTCACAATTGCGCTTGACCGGCGGTCCTGTAGAAGGGTCTCCTCAAATCCACTGGTTGTTGAATTTGTGCTCCAGAGGTTTGGGAAGGGTTCAAGTGTATGCATGTAGAAAAACAGGAAAATCACTTTAAACAGCACGCAGTCTTCCTCATCAAGTCACGCTCACACTTGTCTCTCTAAATGTCTAGAATTCACAAAGGAACATGTCCAGCTACCTCTCAGAACTTTTCCTTCAAGTCTGAATATGTCGACCGTGGTTGTTTTAGTAAACATCACGAAGCCTTAAGTACTTCAGATATGATCTTGTGCCAAAAGCTTAGGTTTACTATTTAGTTACTGACCATTATATGCAGTAACTGCAGATTATTCTGTAATTAATAGGGCTGGGGATCAAAGCAGCTACATTTATGATATCAAATTGTGAGAAACTACAGAGTACAATTCAAAGCTGAAAAATTCTAGCTTCCTCAGTAGTAAGGATGAATAGTTTATGCATTTTATATTGAAAACTATGACATTTTAAAAGAATGCAGTTTTCCCAATCACAAGGGCTGCAGTTTTACTTGTATCATACATTATCCATTAGAGCATTTTATTTAGGGGAGTAAGAAATATGAAATCTAATCATGCAGAGCGAAGAAAAATCACATAAGTTGCAACTGAAATGCTGGTTAAAAACACGATATTCGATATTTCCCCCCAAAATTGTTCAGATCTATACTTTTTTATACTCACTGCAAAAATACAACATGATAAGTGTTATTAAGATAATCAATTACAGTTAAAATATTAATTTGTGTCTACAGCAGTAGACTGGTGGATGGCCTTTGTTTTCAAAATTGTAGTAAATGCTCTAATAAACTGAAATTCAACACATTAGTTGAAACATATCAGCTTAAGGCACATTACAGCCATCTGGTTTTAGCTCTATATAAAAACTGCAAATCAAGATGCTACTCAATCAATGAACAGTTTTATGTTTAGTATCTGCTACAAGCAGACTGCTGATTGGCAATGTTGCTTTCCGAAAGTATATGAACACTAGTGCTCCTTGCTTAAAGCACTGAGGGCAGTTAATATACCCCACCACACAAGCTCCACACATTCCACTCATTTTGGTTTTATGCCACAAACATGCAGTATGTACCTTATAAGAAGGTGCTGAAGATCATTGATCATAAATGAAACTGTCAAGATCTTATTATTGAAAATAGTGACCGATTCCCAGCCCTAGTAAATACTATGCATAGGTTCTGTATTTAACTGAAGTGTGGATCCAAACACTTAAGTGGTTTGAGAAGCTAAGAACAGATTTGATCAGGGAAACTAAACAAACATGAAGGATAAATCTGATGAGGGTAACGGCCAAAGTTCACCCACTTCAGTACAAACCTGTTATTGACCAACTAACAGACCACTGCAAACGACCCATCTAAGCACCTGACCAGGTGAAATCTAAACACCTTCCTGCACGCACTCTTTCAGGAGCCTTCGTTTACCAGCCTCACATTTCAGAGTTGAGTTAAACCTAAATATCGACCTTCCAAACCAATCACCAAGAACACTTACACTTATTTCTGACAAATTAGCAAAAGATTCACAGACTTCTGCAAAGTACTGCTGTGATAATGCACTATACTGTAACTCCTACTCACTTCAAGTCTTCATCTCAAAAGAAAATATTAATATAGATAGTCTGATCATCTGAGATGATATATATATTTAAATATTTATATATAAACAAAAAGATACAACCAGTACACGTAAGTAACTTACTCAAATGTGTGTTAACATGGCTGGATTGGAAATCTTTACATTTTTCTACAAAATGAGTTCTACAGCATCTTTAATTCAATCTAATAGATTCAGGAATAGGCTTTTTGAGGTGTAACATGATCTTCTATTCATTTGACTTGGTGCAACATTACCGCCTGGAAAAAAATCCAGAAAAATGAAGGTAACAATCCGGGAGCACCAAGTTAGTGATGAACATTAAAATGTGTTTCTTAACAAAGAATTAATGGATCTATGTCTTAAATGTACTTTATCATCGCTGCTCTCTCAGTCAGTAATAATCCAACCAGACTCATGAGTTTCCTTATCTGAAGTTAAGACCGATTAGGGTGATCTATACACATTTTATTAACAGACATGCGATGAAGTTCTTAAACTGTACTGATTGTAACTTTAATGGGGCAGAGCTTACTATAAAACCCATAATATTCATCCACACACAAAAAATGATTTTGACCTATAAAACATAACATGACCTTCAGGCCAACTGGCTAACTGCATAGGAACTGATCAGTAGCAATTCTGACAAATCTGTCAAGGCATTTCCACAAATTCATAACTATTCAAGCCACACACACACAACCACCACTAGAAGCAGCACTACATTTCACCAAGAGCTTCTACTGCTTTCAAAAGGCTCTGAATGTCTAGATCCCAAATCCAGTAGCCTGACACTATAGCTAAGCACTAAAGAGCACATAGCACCCAGAAGACTCCAAAATCGTCTCCAAACTGTCTAGTTCAGCGATAAATACAAATTAAAATGGTAGAAACGCTCCTATGTTATTGCTTTGGGCAGACACCTTACTATGTTTCAACCCCCTGCACTTTGACCTATAAACGTTTCACTAGAAGGACATTCTCCCAGTGATATGGCATAACTGAACATACAGTATTCGAGGAGGTTGTGTGCTGCGTTTGCTCACGTGTGTATGTGTGTGTAACAGCGCATTCAGCGTTTCTCCATTTTGTAATCCATCTCTGTTCAAAAGTACTCATATTGCTAAGTCCAGCATCAGGTCCGTCAGTGCCGCTCCAGCTTGCACCTGGAGAGGGTGAAAAAAATCTTGCCCATGAACTGACCCGCAGCCCAGCTGAGCGCTATGGCAATGCAGATCCAAGCCCTTTTAAAAAACTGACAAACATGTTGCTTTGAAATGTGCAGTTTTTGTTTCTTCTTATTTATTATTATTTTTTCTGTTTCTTTTGTGCAAGCATGCTTCAGGAGGTCCTTGATGGATAGGTTGGAGGGCTCATGGCAGGAGAGGATGGAAAACACTGTGAGCTGATTTGACAGTCGAGTCCTGCTCTTCTGACAGTACGTTCTAGGACCAAAAGCCCTCCAAAATCTACCTAGAGATCATGGAGCTGGACTGCGATTGGCTGGAGGAAGTCGTTGCGGCACTGAGCTGCGAGAAGCCACTGTGGCTCGACTCCAGACTTGTCATGGACCCCCTGAGAAAAAAACCATACAGAAAAAAGAGGGCAGGGTTGACAGGTAGGTTAAGGAGAGGGGGGAAAGAGTGAGAGAGAGAGAGAAAGAAAGAGTTATAGTTGAATAACAGTAGAATACCCAGTCAAAACAGTAGGATCACATTCTATAGTAAAGCAATGGATAAAGTTCACATTATTCTTCCTAAGTGTAGTTAACTGTCCAACATGTACGATGACTAAAGTTTAGTATTGGAGGTACTAGGCCTTGCTGCAAAAATTTGAATATGTATTAGTTATTCTGGTTATCTTTTTCCATATTTATCATTCAAATAGCAATTCTTTATTAAGGTTGTTGATCTGGCTCCAGTTCTGACAGTTAAACTCAGCTCGTCTGAAGGAGCTGAGTTCAGTCACTTGCCACAGAACAAAAACATCAGTACAGCTATTCGCTAAATCTGTCCAGATTTAGTGTAAAGTATTGAAATGACGTGACAAATCATGCTACCAAAGTGACAACACTTTACAGGCAAAATCTGGTGGAATTTTGTATCAGAAGAACAGGCAGTTATAAAAGAAAAACTGCAAAGGAGTGAATGCAACCAGAGCTGTAAATGTGATCAAGTAAAACTCCAACCAAAAAAATTAAATCAAATCAAATCAAATCAGCCAAACACACCAAGCTTTAGGTCAAAGATTAAGCCATAAGTACAAGGTAAAGCCAAGCCTGCCCTCTGCTGTGCCCACATTCAACATGATTTGTTAAAAATATGAAAAGTTACCAACTTCAAGCTACGTGTTATACAGTGGTGTGAAAAAGTGTTTGCCCCTCCCTGATTTATTTGTTTCCATGTTGGTCACACTGAAATGTTTTAGATTAAATTTTAGATTTAATTTAAATTTTAGCTACACACAACAGAAGTAAACACAAAATGCATTTATTAAGTGAAGGATTTTATTATTAAGGAAGGAAAAAAAACCCCCAAAAAACCTAAACCAAAGTGATTGCTCCCTAAACCTAATAACTGGTTGGGCCACTCTTAGCAATCAAGTTTGAATAATTGCAATCAAGTTTGTGTGATAACTTGCAATAAGTCTTTTACAGCGCTGTGGAGGAATTTTTCACGCTCATCTTTGCAGAATTGTTGGGTTTTCGAGTATTAACTGCCTTTTTAAGGTCATGACATGTATTTTGGATCATTGTCCTGCTGCAGAACCCAAGTTTGTTTCAGGTCACAGGACATTCTCCTTCAGGCGTTTTTGGTAGATAGCAGAATTCATGGTTCCATTTATCACAACACTTCCAGGTCCTGAAGCAGCAAAACAGCCCCAGACCATAACACTACCACCACCATATTTTACTGTTGATATGATGATCTTTTTCTGAAATGCTGTGTTACTTCTACACCAGATGTAATGTGACACACACCTCCCAAAAAGTTACACTTTTGACTTGTCAGTCCACAGAGAATTTTCCCCAAACGTCTTGAGACAAACCTTAAACGTTCCATTTGCTCAGCAGTGGTTCTCATCTTGTCACTCTGCCATGCAGGCCAATGTTGCCCAGTCTCTTTCTTATGGTGGAGTCATGACCACTGACCTTAACTGAGGCTTGGATTAATAATCTTTGTGCTCTTGGGGTAATTTTGTTCGGTCAGCCACTCCCAACGCTTTAGAAATGGCTTTATAACCTTTTCCAAATTGATGGATCTCAATTAGTTTCTCTCATTTGTTCTTGAATTTCTTTGGATCTCGGTATGATGTTTAGCTTTTAAGGATCTTTTGGACGACTTCACTTTGTCAGGCACGTCTTATTTAAGTGATTTCTTGATTGAGAACAGGTGTGGCAGTAATCAGGCCTGGGTGGGGCTAGAGATATTGAACTCCAGTGTGATGAATCACTTCACTTAAACATTTTTTGTTTACCTGCTGTCGTCTCTGACTAATGTTTAAATGCGTTTCATGATCTGAAACATTTCAGTGTGACAAACAGAAAAAAATAAATCAGGAAGGAGGCAAACACCTTTTCACACCACTGTATAAGCAGCAACTGCCTGTTTACAAACAGTTGGATCAAAATCAAATCTACATGTCAGCATGGCAAATACAAAGGGGAAAGCTAGCATTAAATAATGAGAGGAATACAAGCTATAATAATAGAGGGTACACAATTACTGCCCTTTCCCACCAAAACACGCCTCCCCAGTTGGACTGCATGGCAAAACGGCTGCCATTAGTCAGGGAAACTACAAAACTGGGAGAAAAAAAACAAATGATTTGTAATCAGGCTCAAAAGAAATTCTTACAATTTACCACCCAACTGAAAGGCAATGGCCAGAAATAGACATTTGTGTTACTGATTTTGATAACCGGCATAGCAATACACAAAGCAAAGCCTGAAGGTTCACAAATAATAAACATAAGTGGAGCCATGTCAGTGTCCCGCTACTTCTTTGGTAAATTGTAAGGATTACCGTCAGGCCTAACTGACTTTAATATAAGCAGATAACGGTTTGTTTTACTCCCAGTTTTGCAGTTTCCCCCATTCACAACCCCACATACTAAACGTGGGAATTTCTGTGAACTGCCACAGGCCTTCAGGCCATTTAAAATGCAATTTTAATGTAACTTTAATGAAGTTTCAAATATGAGCTGAACGCCCATGTTGCCTCTCAGTAAAATCTAATCTTTCTGCTGCTCTGTGGGGGTAACTACAGTGATGCCACATGCATACCCCCCTATATCAATCAAGTTGAGGAAAAATGTTAATACATTTACATTTTCCAAAATCACCGAAAATATATTAGCCATGTCAGCATTCAAACAATTTTGTTAGTATTAGTGAGTAAAAAAAGCCTGGGATGAGGAGGTTAGTAGAATGCACATATATTTTCTTAGTGTATAATACCTTACAAACACACACACACACACACGCTACTAGTATTTGCATTAGGCCTTTGAGATGATTCACCAAAAATATTAACGCATGCTAAATTTATAATTGATAGCACTAAATTGCATAAATTTCCTCCAATTGTTGAGCAATTCTTTAACTGCTATACCTTGAGGGCCTTCTGCAAATGTATGCTATCTTTTGGTAAACTCATACACTAGTCTTACTCAGGCTTAAACCAGTTTTGAACATGCTCTGAAAAGCTGGATCAAGGGAGCCCAGCTGTGGTCCTATAGGATCAAAGCTCAGCACATTTTGGTGGGTTCTTGGGACCGGTTGCACCAACAAAGCTCAGGTCTGTTCATACACTGTCTTTAGTAACAAGTAATGAGGTCTCTCACTCTGGGGCAGTACGGTGGCGCAGTGGTCTATGTGGTTTGTTCTGGTGAACCCTGGTAGTTGAGCAAGTGTACTGTTTTTCTGCTCTGCATTGGAAGCTGCTGTCCACAGTGTTTACCTGGTTAAGTGCCTCAAAAATGGAATGGATGAAGTCCAGGTTTTTGGATGTTTTATTAATAAAGTTGAATCCTTCCTCATCTTTCCATTTTCTCTACTTCATATCGCCCTATATGTGCAATCATTGACTGTGTTTTTCATTCATTTATCTAATTATTTTGTAAATTGATTACTTTTATATTTCTATTTTGGTTTGGACATTGAATCAAATCTGAAATTCACCATTATAAATGATATTCACCATGTTATACTGCACTGGGAAAATGTATATTTAAAAAATATATATTACACACAAAATACAGGAGACATAAAGCATTGAAATGCAATATGCCACTCTTATTCTCTTTATATTACATGGACATAGACCACAAATGCGCAGAGGGAAAAACAGTGATATAAAATTTAAAGTGAAGAACGTCTTCAAGATAAACAGACAAAAGCTCATTTCTAGCTTAATGTGACTTACACGAGGTACACTGAGGCATAACTTTGGCTGTATTAGCTACAACATTTTTAGCATTAAAGCTGTTGAAGTTTAGATCGTTTGGGTGCAATTGGCCCTGGACAACCAGGATTTGTTGTGCTTGAGCAGACAAAAAACCAAATTGTGCTGGGCTCAGCTGCTAGAGGACAAAAGTTGGACTCTCCTGGTTTCTTACAGACACCCAAGCCAAGCGTGTGTTCAGCAGAGCTTAACAGTGCTTTTAATAGCATGCTGTTAATGCTAACAAAATTGTATTTTTGTTAGCATGGTGCTACTGCAGAAAAGTGCATCATTAGCGTGGCACTAAAGCTATGCTAACAGCAAACAAGATCACTTACAAACTCTGCACATCGCAGCAAGCCATTCTTTACAGGGAGAAACAGAAAGGAAAGGAAACTGTGAGGAAATAAGCTAGAGAGAGAGAGAGAGAGAGAGAGAGAGAGAGAGAGAGAGAGAGAGAGATAGCGACAACAAGCTTGGATAGTGTTCCTATAGCTAAAGTGAGCTAATAGGCAGTTACCCCTCCATAGCATTGTGATTAAATAAAAGGCAATAAACAAACAAAACCAAACTAAATGAAAAATACCACAATTATGACTAAAGCAAGAGAGCTGACATTAATAAAATAAATCTGTAAGTCAGAGTGAAGTGTAATAACTACAAGGATCAACTGCAGTGTCACTATATATTAAGAATAAATGGAATATACTCTCAGACTACTTTTTCATCCTTTTTAAATGTTACACAACATGCACATTTACCTGAAGTCTTCAGAACCCAGGACCTCAGTGTAGTACATTACTTTACACTTGTGAGAGGACACCTGCAGCGTGGCCAACACATCGTCCACGCGTGGTAAGTTAGTGGCGGCGCATGCAGGCATGGAGTGGAACTTCCACTGCAGAATATAGAAACCAGGCCAGCGGGTCACATGGGAACCCTTAAGGAGGAGGGGGGGAAAAAAGAGCGATAAATAGATCAGCAAATCCATTGCATCTGCAGAAAACACTTAAAACTGAAGAAAGTTGCCTGTAACTAAAAGATTTAGATGGTTGGTTTTTTTAGTTATCATTAACAACACATACTATACATTATATTTTATATATTAACACTAACAATTGTATTCAAAGTCTATGGCCAAATGGAAAAAAATGTTCAATTTTATTTTTACTTTAAAAATCAATTAAGCATGGTCAAGAATGTTTCAGTCTTTGTTAAGTGTGAACAAATATAAACAACAAAAGTAAATTGTCAGATTTTCTAATGTGATGTACATGTAGCCAACAATTAATGCATGTGTAACTGCAAAGCTTCATTCCAACATGCTATATATGCATTTCATTTCCTATCAATCAAAACATTTATATTTTGTTTATGTATAAAGCACTCACACTAAGAAACACATGAAATACTAAAAACAATACAAGTGTTGTTTAATTAATTTTGGAATAAAACAGGGGAGGAAATCTATCAAGAACTGATAACTAAATCCTTACAATGGGCAAACTGAGAAACCCTGATATCTATCGAGTAGTACATCCATTCAAATAATCTTGTCCATTGAAACATGTTCAAATCATCAGCAAATCATGTGCTGGGTGTTCATCTAAGCATCCAGTGCAGGCTACTCCAGCACACTGGCTGAGTAATTTGACTGTAGCAGCATACCTGCACACTCTCACCCTCCTTGCATGTGAGCGGGGACTCCACCATGCTGTAATCCTGTCCTAGCTGCCAAGACTTATCAATCAGCTGCACATTGTTGCCACCGGGCGACGTGATGCCATGGGATGCCAATGGGTCTTTCTTCGGTGGCTGTGGTGCCCTCTTAGAGTGATAGATGTTGAAGACCACGTCACCTTTACACACATCAAAATCCCATGTGATGACAGAAGAGGCATCAATGATCTCTATCAAGAGCTGCAGGGGATGAAATAAAACAGGATACATATAAATAAAGAGTGCAAAAAACATTTTCATGTTATTTCCACAAGGTGGCAGCATTAACTGTGAAATCTAAGGAGTTTGTTCTCCAGCCACAGCCTGGGGGAAATCGCTGCAATGCAGAGTTTTGTGTTCCCTCAGCTCAGGCACACCCATGATCTAAATCAACTTAGTCTATGCACTGAATATGCACTCTTTTTATTAAATTGTTAATTATACAACAGTTCCTCTGAATCAAGCAGCATGTACCGTACAAACATGTCTGGACAAAGTTACTCTTTACTCTGAGAAATGTTTGTTTCTCTGAAACATGTGGAGTACCACCATATCTTTTCAGATTACCACTCGCGCAATGTTATTGAGCAGATTTAGTTGTCAGCTGAGTGTTTCTTCCTAACCTTAACCAATTATGCTTGACCACGGCCAATTATGCTTGAAATCTTCTGAGAGCTTAGACCTCACATGGGTTTTATTTTTGACATTGTAGAACAATACTGAACCCATCCAAATTATTCAGTAAAAAACACAAATAATGGCCTTTCTGTAAATAAGGGCAGTAACCTCTAATGGCCAAAAACACATGTTTTGCATGAACAATGTTTGAGGTGGTTAGGGTATAATTAACTGTTTATTTGACACTTAATATTGGGTATGAAGATTGGTCATTCATTATTAAATTCTTTGTTTAGAAAGTCGATATGTTTATATTTATTCATCTTCAAGCTGGCCAACATAGGTCATAACAAAATAACTAAATGCCTTTATAACAAGGCAACAGGGCCCCCAAGCATTTATAGTGTGAACAACAAAGCATTCCAGAGCATTCCTGACTGAAACTACCAATTTAATACACCATAGCAGAGATAAAAGCGGCTATGCAGCTGCTCATCTCTCCCATGTTAATGTACAAGTTGTGATAGAGGTTCTTGATCTGAACATGGAACAGCTCATACATGAGCACAAACTAGGAATCACAGGACAACAAGAACAGTGAGAGACTGATGATGTGTAAGTGTGGTAGCTGGAGACATGTTCTAGACCAGGGGTGTCCAAAGTCGATCCTGGAGGGCCGCTGTCCTGCACAGTTTGGTAGTTCCCTTTCTTAAAACACACTCCCT
>JBBIGC010144454.1:6089-19706 GCA_037576955.1 Lepidarchus adonis | reverse complement strand
CACTGAACACATCACACACTGAACACATCACACACTGAACACATCCCACACTAAACACATCCCACACTAAACACATCACACACTGAACACATCCCACACTGAACTCAACACATACTAAACACATCCCACACTAAACACATCACACACTAAACACATCCCACACTAAACACATCCCACACTAAACACATCACTCACTAAACACATCACACACTAAACACATCACACACTGAACTCAACGCTGGTAGTGGGGTTCTCATTTGCATGAAATTGAAAATTTGGGGTAAGCTTTTGTTATAAAATAGCATTGCAATATTTTGGCACAATATTTATTGATACAGTGGTGCAAAGTAATATTTATTTAATATAATTTTATCATTAAAAATTGCTTTTATTTTAGTGAAGGTATGTCACCTAACCAGCCTCTCCTTATGAAATACTTTACTTCCATAATATTTACCTCGTCAAGCCAACAACCTCGTCTCTCACCCTAATGTGCAGTGTATGCATTTCTCCATCTATAGTTCGCAGGTCAGTCTTGCTAATTCATGCTGCTGCTGTTGGTGGGTGGGTGATACTAACATACGACGGACCAATCACTGATGTAGCCTCTGTCTGGTTGGTTGGTCCTGTCCACGCTCCAATTCGCCCCAAAAAGTATGGATTGCCAGTAATAATGCATTGTCCTCGGCTCCAGTCAGACACGTTTTCAGATGTGAAGAGCAGCTTGTCCAAAATCACACTGAGGAGAGGACACTCTGCGAAGAGAGAAGCCAGCTTTTATAATCTCCTGGAAAGCATACAGGACCTAGCTAGCAAGGTGGCTAGGCTAATTTGTTGACATTCCAGGAGAGAACAGAGAGAGAGAGTGTTAGCACTGAGCTAAAGCTAAAACTTATAACCAATTAACTTTGTTTACACTTTAGAGGTACAGGGGGCTAGCAGTCGCTAGGCCAACATTTCAAGGACAAAGGCAAGCATCTATTGAGAGGATCTGCAGCCCAAATATGGAAATGTTCTTACCTGGGCTGACGCATGCGTCACGTGCCATCATTAATCAAAACATTTTGAGGTTTTCTCATTAAAGCTCCAACCAGTTGTCATGATTGTATGGCACTCGGTCATGCCAGAGAGACGGCTCACCCAACGCTAGGGCTCCTCGGAGAAAGCTTCTGTTTAACATGGTGTTTAATCTGTTGAATGTAACTGCTGAGAAATTGTGAGTAAATATTCTTCTGTTTTTAATATTAAATGCACTTATGACTCATTCTTTGTGTGGAAAATCAGAGATAATAGATCAGTTATGTCAAGAACTACACCTTAAAAGTCCTTCCCAAAAGGTGCATAGGAATGTATATGGATTGTAAAAGATATAGTCCTATAAACCTTAACACTAGTATGACCAGCTTTGATTCTGAGCTTGTGAATTAGACCCAAAATGTCTAGTAAACAAAAGTTGCATTTTCTGACTGGGTAAAAAGGTGGATAATATGGTGGAAAATAGGTGGAAAGTTGGCAGTTGGCAGCACATTTACGCTAGAAAAATGCAGTTGAATGTCTACTAAAAACTTTATGGTAATATGCGCAAGTCCCGACTTACGTTGGTGCTAGAGGTTGGTGGTAGACGACCTGAGGGGGCGAGTGGGGGAGCAGGGCTTGAGAAGTTCACTATTGTACAGGGCAGCGAGACTGCGTAGGGCTTTAAAGGTGAAATGATGTAATTCGGGACTCAATACAATTCGGGATGGGAGTGATGTGGGATGAGCATTAACAATGATGCCATGACCAAATTATTATTATTATAACTGCATTATTAAATACACTTTTAATTAAAATGTGTCAGCAGTGGTGGCCTAGTGGTTAGGACATTGCCCCTGGGATCCAAAGGTCGCCGGTTCAAGTCCCAGCCCAGACACCACTGAGGTACCCTTGAGCAAGGTACCAGCCCCCTTCACTGCTCCCCGGGCGCCTCTGTTGACGGCAGCCCACTGCTCCACGTGTGATGGGTTAAATGCAGAGAATATAATTTCCCACTTGTGGGACTATAAGGGTTCATTATTTATTTATTAATATTTGAGAGTATTATAAATATAATCAAAATTTCAGCCCATGTGATTTGAAAATTGAGCTATTTCCTCCACCCTTCAGCCAAGATCAGCATGAGAGAACAACCTGGACACAGTGGCAGCGACCAAGTGTTAAAGTAAAAGACTCACTGAGGAAATGAGCATAAGGGAAACAAATTCGGCAAATTTGAGCACAAACCTGACTGGATGTCAACAAAACTTTTACGTATGAAAATTGACTTTTTTAAAAAAAAAATTTATAAATTACAAATTTATAGTTTTTGTACAATTATACTTAATTTATTTGTCATTATTTTACTTGTAAATGTATGTATTTGGTTTTTTATTCTAATTTATTTTCTTCATGTCTTTTCTCTATTTTTTTGTCTTTATTTTACTTCTTGTGACTTTATTTTAGTCTCACTTTATGCTCTTTTTGTCTTAGTAAAGCGCATTGACTGATATAGTAAAAAACCTGCCTTGCCTCTATGAAATTGCAATTTCGATATAAAAATAAAACGCAAAACCTGTCCATCAAAAAAACCCTTAAAAGTCAGTGGATCCCAGAAAAACATCAGTCTGACACCAGAAGTAAAGTTTACACTCTTTACTAATACATTCCCCATTGGTTCAGGCAACAGTGATTTATTTCTTTGGAATTACAAGGACAGTATTTCCTTTTCCAACTCAACAATCAATACATTTTATACCTTTTTACAAAACACATTCATTCTTCCCTTTTACAACAACTTCCCCAGTTCCAGTGACTATAACAGCACAAAAAATGACATTAGTGGTTCAGTCTTGGAGACTCACTGCCTATTCATTGCCCTAATCACACATACACACACCTGGTCCAGCTCCTCAGCTCATTTCCATGGTATTCATGGTGTGTGTCAAAGGCAGAGAACACCTGTGCAAGGCGACGAGTCTCCAGGACTGAACTACGAGATTAGACGCATCAATTATTCATTCAGTTTTCTTCCACAAGCTCACACCAGAGGCACGAGGCGAATAAAGTACAACAGTGTTAACAGGCCTTTAGATGATCAGAGACCCACAATGGACCACAAACTTGGTAGAACAAAACGTGCTCTTCTACAGCTACTGCTGTGAGGTTCAGCTTCACAGAAGCTTCTCAAAATCCCATTGAGAAACTGGAGCACATTGACCATTGCTTACGGTCGGTTTCTAGCTCCTGTAACATCCATGAAGCTCCAACACATTCAATTTCCTACCAACACATCGATGGACAGCTCAACCCACTTTGAGAACATTAACCAGCAGGAGATTTGATGTGGGACGATGGAAGATGCTATCTATACCTTGGTAGCAAAATGACCAAAAAGCATTGCCCTTGTTGACCTGTCTGACCAACTGGTAAATGTAAATCCAACTCGTTCCCCATTCAAACCAATATTACCCTCCAATCCCTCTACGGTTAACTACGTTTTAGATCTCCACCCCCTCCACCACTGCTCCATCTGTAGAACTGGGCCATTCATTATGTCAAAAATAATAAATCATCTGATGCTAAGTAAAGGGGCTTGAACTTGAAATATTATTAGTTTACAGTCATATTTGTTCATTTATTCAAGCTGCCATATTTGATCCAGCATACTAGCCATTGTGTTGCAAAACCACAGTCCAGCTCATTAGCGTAGCATTTTGAAGTGGAAATCACCAGCATTCTGTAAACCTCACAACAGCAGCTATGGACAGAATAGGCAAAGTGGTATTTTCTTTCAGGACAAGTGCTAAAGAAATCCAAATCCAAAAGCACAAAAGGAATGTATACACCTCCGAAAGGCACCTGGAGCTTAACTTTTAGAGTTGGGAGGTGTGTTTGGTTATGGAAGCAGTCAATATGAAGTCAGGTTGATCCAAAAGACGGTAATTCCAACGAATTTTTGAAAAGCGAGTTTTCAGGAACATTTTACTGGAGGAGGGGGTCTGTTTTTTAGTAAAACGTACAAAACGCTTTCCCGTTATTAACAAACTTTCTCCTTTTAACACCTAATCATTCCTTTTATTAATAATAAATAAACAAAAATAAAGCTACCCAGTCAGCAAGTTTTAGGCCACGCCCCCTCCCCCTCCTTCATCAATACTTCACATCCTTAACCTACTTCAACATTTACAACGGTCAATTCCAAGCATCGTTAGTCATAAATGTAACTTTAGTTCATTCTGATGTCATTTATAAACGTTAATGTAAGTTTATAGTTTATGTCAGTTATTATGACAAGCTTATGTACATGTACGAATGCTGCCCTGTAGTAAAGTCACCAATTCTCTGTTCTCAAAACTTTTTTTACTCAAAATCTGAAAGGTTTTGCACAGAGGAGAATTTAACATCATCCATCACCATAACAGCAAACTAAAATCATCAGGGTATTATGACGTATGATTCTGAAGATACAAAAATAATAATTCTTAAATAAAATGTAAAATATATTTTTAAAAGTTCCCCTCCAATACCTATTGCACCACCCTTTAACAAAATAAACTAATAAATAGAAATTCTAGTTCTGCTACAATTTGTAAGCTCTTTAGAGAAAAAAATCCAGTTATTTTTGCATGGGTATGTCCAACCCAAAAGCCTCATATCTTTACCCGGTTTGCTCTGATTGGCTGTGGTCACCACGTATGCATTATGATTATATATTTCTGTGAACATAAAAATGTAGACCCATCTTGTTCCTTCTTTCAGCAGATTAGTCCTGGTTGATGGAATTGGAGGGGAGTAGTTAAGTAGAAATATATCATGTGAAAATGTATTTAATGTACATTATTTTAGTACGTCTTCCCCAGTAACATTGCCTCTGAAGTCCACAAGATGGCGCAAGACCTTATTCTTCTGTTGCATTAGAGTGAAAATTGCAAAGACAGAGTTGCCAACACGGCTGCAGAGACCCCTAAACGGAACGTGCTGTCTGCTTTCAAGTGAGAGTCTCAATAAAATTTTTTATCAAAAAATCAAAAAAATTAGTCTCACTTTGTAATCAGCACAATAAAATCAACAGATAGTAGCTGAATGCACAGATATGTGAGGCACAAGGAAAAAAATGGAACAAAATGTTTGCACATGGAATTTACTAAAGACTTTCGAGCGTTCTCTTACTCGATAACACACTTTGTGCAAAATTAGAGCATTTCTTCTCACCAGCTGTGTTAAACAAGCTTGCTCAAATAAGAAAGTGCTAGAACTAGTCGGAAAATCTAGAACCAATATGTCATATCGAAAATTCTAAACAAGGGCAAACTTTAATTAGGCCAAACTAATCCTACATAAGCATTCTGGCTGAGAACGCGGGAGAACCGGAGTGCTTTGGCAAGAAAGAGTGAAGGACTGTACCCAGGTACATCCACATATAAAAGATGAATAATTTAATGATTTTAAGTTTACTGAGTGATTTCTCCAGTGTGGTGTGTCTCCAGCTCAAAAGTCCTTCATGAAATGCCTGTAAAAATGGTAAATGACTTAATGATCATCTTCTCACCCACTATTTTCCCACTACAGTCAGTTTCTACATTTAAGGATGTGATTAAATACAGTGTTGTAGCTAAAATGAGTTATGGGAATAGCCATCAATTAGCATCGTGCTAACTGATGCCTGATCAGCATGTTTGGTCCATCTGTTCCTTTAAGCTCACAGGGCTGATGCTCCAGGTCACGCTGACGGCCTCAAACAGTTTTACACTTACCGCCTTGAACCTGGAGTTCTGGAACAGTTTAAAGCTTGGTCTTAATCCTCAAGAACAATCCAGACGTTCACAAAATGGACCTGTGGACATCTCCAGATGTTCTCCCATCTCTGAACGAATGAACAGCAGGATTAAAGGAGCACGAACAAATGAAAATGAATAGCAACCAACTAGCATCACAAACGTTAAACGGTGGCTACTGGCTTCTCTCCACTTTTGAGTTGAGTTGCTCCTGTAGGTCCTCTCCATCCAGTCAGCAGGGTGGTCAGTCTTTCTTTAGTCCTGTTGCCTGGGACGGGGGACCAGAGCTCGGCACAACAGCTGGATTCTCATTCTTCATCACTGAGACAGTCACAGGTGCCACGCTGTCGTTGTTCACGAGTGCTCCGTAGGAGAAAGATCCGTTGTAGTCTGGCTGAATCGGCAGACCTTTCTCATGAATGGTTGGAATACCTGTGTCAAAAACAAAAAATGAAAGATGTATGCTGTAAAATATTGCTAGCTCCAGTTCTAAAACTTCTGCATTCTTTCTTTAAATGTATTGAACTGGCTGCAGGCTGCACTAATACTGGATGGCAAAATGATAATATGCATCAGAAATGAACATTTCTTAAATGCTGGTAAATACATATTTGTGGTATTGTCATGGAAACGCTTTTATTTTCCAGCATTAGCAGTAGAGTCTGAAACCAATGGGACCATTCACAACACTTTGTTAGTATGTGAAGCATCAGTTCCCCTTAGGGATGTCCCGATCCAATCACAAAGATCGGTATTGGGGCTGATCAGGACATTTTTGTGTATTCTTCTGCTCTGCTTGTCAACTAGTTCCCACAGCACCTTTGTTTTTATGTCGCAGTGTGTAAAAATAAATAAATAAATCAAATACAAATTAAAAAATATATAGATTATATATTAAAATATCGATATTGCGATATATCGTCATCCTTGCTCACGCGATACGATAATTGGAACATTGGAACAAAGTGTGGATTATACTGTGACGTTGTGTCTTTGTGCTTCTCTTTCCTGAACTTATTTCGTAGCGATTGGATGAATTTACAGCGACCTTCTGAGGATAGTTCTATGACTGTAACGTACGTAATTACTCATTTCTGTTGTGATATCTGAGGGCTATTGGGGGATATTAAAGATATTAATCAGCTCTTATATGTGCAGTATAATGTGTGAGATCGACATGAAGATACGTTTATGTAATATAGAGGAAATCTGCACGTGCTGAGAGAATGTGTTATGTTGTATGTAGCAGGGCGTAGACACGGTTAAAACCAGAGCTGTAGAGCAGGAGGCATGGGAGCAATGTTGTTAGCAATGTTGTCTGATCTTGTGGTCGCAAAGCAAATATGGGAAAGTTAACAATATCATTGCTGTTACTTATGTAAGTTAATAACGCATCCTCGTTTTTCTGTGTTATATCGATACATAATAGTCGTTGCGATATATCGATTATCACGATATCGTGGTATCGCAATATTATCGTTATCGTGAACCACATATCACATATCGTATCGTATCATGAGATACCCTGCGATTCCCACCCCTAATATATATATGTATATATATATATACATACATACATACATACATATATATATATATACACATATATAGGTTTTCCCTCTGATAATGCAGTTCGCTCTCTCTCTATATATCAGATTATTTATTCAACCCCAATTAAAGCTCCTATAAGTAAAGAAAAATTCCACTTCAGTACACCAGGAGGGGTGTGATCTCTTCTGCTACATACAGGAAGCTCATTAACCATAAGACATATTGAAGTCTAACATGAAAAAGCTATGAGGAGTTGTATGGTACCTTTCACCATGTCCATAGTCACATAAGGCTCAAATGCTTTGGCCTTCCTCTTGTTTTTGGTGATTAAGAACACTCCAAGGAAACACACAGCACATCTGTGTAAAAATAAAGAACAGTTACACTTACGTTACACTTACTCACTTAGTGCAGATGCTCCAACAGCTGGGATCAGAGCATCTGAAAAAATAACACATCACACTCACCCAAGTAAAAACATGCAGATGTGCAGGACGTCCTCATTGTTGAACTCTAGATAGAATATGGCTCCTATTAAAAGAAAAAGAAAAAGCATGAACTTAATCAAAAGTCCTTTTTGTACAAACAAAGTAAATTCAAAGTGTTTACAAAAAGTTTACAGGATAAAGAGGGCAGCTAATGGGGACACAACTGGAAAAATAAGTGGTAAAAAAAAAAAAAACAGGATAAAAACAAGAACGAAAGAAAGAGTTTCCAGTTCCATCCACGAGCTAGAACCATCTCCACTCACACTATACAACCAACACTGGGAGGGTGAAGTAGTGCATGCGATTCCATGTAAAGTCATGTAAATTTTAAATTGCCACTAATAAAAACATCACTGGACGTCTTAACACACAACACAACCGTAAATTCTGTTATTTAACACAAGCCTCTCTCACAGTGAGCGAAGCAAATTGTGAGCTCTTAAACTCCAGAGCACGAATGGGGGGAACCATGGGGGGATGAAATTTCTGGAAAAGCATTCTAGATCACACTCACAAGCTTATGAAAGCATGTGTTCTATTTAAAATTGGCAACAGACATTAACACACATTACAGATTGCGTGTATCAGTTCTGAAAGCCATGCAAACCTTCGATTTGAAGTTTTTTATGAAGTATTGTTACCTGCAGCAACAGCAAACACAGTGGAGAAGATGTAGTTGATGCAGGCAATAAGGGAGGAGTCATACAAATGAGATGCTTGTCCTAGAAATCTGAGAATAAATCATAAACATTCATTAGAAATCACACTATGAAAATGATGGAAGCTGAAAAATGCAAATTTTGTTTGTTAAACAAAAACAGCAAAACAGGAACTCACGATGCTTGAAAAACAATAGTGGCAACCATGCAGACGAACATCACATAAAAGATGGGATAAGAGAGCTGGAGGGACCCCTGAATGCTGAGGACCACCATACCGGACACTGCTTTCACCGCAATCACCGTCACAGAGCCTGACGGGGAAAGAGCACAGAGCGGTCAGTACATTTAGAACACAATGTGGAGGCGCTACATAGACTGGCTCTGTGCAGAGAACGGAGAACAAACTATAACATCTTTTTAAGTTGTTGATGTTAAAAGCCAATGGTTGAAGTTAATTTTGAATAAATACTTGTGAAATTGACTTGTTGTGAAATTAAACTTTAATCCGAGTTTAACATTGTCAATCAAGCAACTAAGAATTGTTCTATTGGAACAGTGTAAACAGATGTCATTTTATTTAATCAGAATCAGAAAAACTTTATTGTCCCGAAGGAAATTGCTTATGTAATTATGTAATTAAATTGATAAAATAACCCCCCCCCACCACCCCCCGCCAAAAAAAGAAATTTCAGATTTTTAAGTAAACTTGACGTTCCTTTTACAGAACAATAGCATCGTAATTAATGTGAAAATGCAGTGTACAATATCATAATGATTATAGATTATGTAAGAATTTATGAGAATATAATAAATGTATTAATATTACACACAGTGGATTCTCTGAGTTTGGCCAAAAAAAACGTATATAAAGCTAAATACGTTTCACGCTTGAGTTTCTCAATAGATTCATCCTTCAGTTCAGTCATTCAGTATCGGGCTTTGTGAAGAGGATCAGGCGGCAAAAGTTGATGCAAATGACCACAGTCAGTGTGAGGGGCTACAGGAGAAAACAGAGGAGAGTTTTCCTCACCCAGCAAGGCCACCAGCAGCAAAATGAGCGGCAGGTAGTTAGCGTTGCGCTGCTTATAAAAATACAGAACGAGGCAGAAGGTGATGATCTCCAGCAGCTGAGGAACAGAAAGAAAACAATCTATTTAGTTTAGCAAAGACATTCAAAATACAGCATCAACAGCTTAGCCTCTGTTTTAAATATATATACATTATAATCTATATTTTATAAAATGGTGTTACATATGCCACATTTTCTTCTGTTTTTTAGCTTTTTCAAAATGTATCATAATTGACATTTTCTGATTGGTTGTCCTGTACTGCAGCTCAGTCGAACCTCAGCAGGTCCTGAAACACTCTTGAGAGCTTCAGCATGAAAAGTCAGGGCTAAACTGATGAATGGGTGAATATGGAGATGCATACACATGATACAGACAAATCCTGATAAACTAGAACCCACTAACTCCTACTGAGAACCATGCTCCAAGTCAGTGAGGCCCACCTGTACACAAGGAACTGCTGACCCCTCTTTAAAATGAAATTATTACTATTATTTTGAAATGTATTTATATTCTTTGTGTGTTATTAGTATCCGGTGTCGACGAATGGGTTCCTCTTCTGAGCCTTGGTTCCTCAAAAGGTTTCTTCCTACAGTTTAGGCAGTTTTTCCTCAGTTTGTATCTATTGTCTCTTTTTTATATAGAAATAGATTTTTTAGATTAACTTAAAGTGCTATTAATTTGCATTGTGTTGTTAATGTATGTTGTTGTGTTTGCACCTTGGTCCTGGAGGAACGTTGTTTGGTTTCACTGTGTAGAGAACTGTGTTCGGTTGAAATTGTAATAAAAGCTACTTTAACATCCTTTAACATCTTGAAAGACGTCAAAATCACAATTTGTAGAAGCATAATTGCATTACTAGCATTGTGTGCCTACTAGGTGTCCCTAAACTTTTGGCCTATGGTGCCAGTCTCACCAGGTACAGGAGGAAGGGCCACCCGATGAGATGCTTCACAATGTTTTCACCATCCAGTTTCTCGTGGGAGTTCGGCCCGAACGTTACGAAAAGGTATGTGCCCCCGACGGTCAGGACACAACCGAGGAAGGATAAAACGTAGCGCTCTGCAAAAAATAACAGGAAACAGCAGTGATTATGGTACATAGCTCCGTTATGAAGATTAATTCCATTTCATTTTGTTTGGAGATATAGTCTACACTATTTTCCCCTAATGCAGTCAATAAACCAATGAGCTCGAAGCTGATGCAGGTTTATGTGTTCAATAAGCTCTGAACAAATTGCTACTAGGTTTAAATTGGGCATTACTCTGTCAGCTGTACTGCTGCAGTATAGCTCAGTGTCCTACAGTATTTGCATCCTCTCACAGCATCATTTACATAATATCTGACTTAATGTGTCTTCTTAAGGGCACTACTGATCACCCTGTTAAATTCTATTCCATTAGTGATCCAATAAACCTATTTTACTCATATTCACATTCTAGGTTTAAGGTTTTTTGCGTCTACAGGATAGGAGTCTATCAAGGCAGAGGTTACCATCAAACCCCGTTAGCTCACCCCCCGCTATCTTGCCAAACCCAGGTGTCAGGGGTATGCATTTCTCCCTCTATAGCTCGCCATACTTGGGTCTGTGTTAGCACTGTAGCCTAGAAGCCTAGCGGTCACTCATGCTAATTCTATAGGTCGCTGCTACTGTAAGTGGGTGGGTGACACGAACATATGATGGACCAATCACTGATGCAGCCTCGGTCTGGTTGGAATCTGGACCAATCAACATAACAAACCCCACTGTTTGACTGACGGCTGGTTGGTTGGTCCTGTCCACACTACAAATTTGTGAATTAGACCCAAAACAAAAGTTGCATTCTCTCAATGGCGTCCAAAAAGGAAATTTGCATCTGTCGCTGCGATAACTGGACAAAGGCGCAGCAGAATATTGACGTTTTTACTGCTCGAATTCATCAGCCTGTCACCATGTGGTGACATTCTCTAAGCCAAAAGATAATGGCGGAATGTCTCAAGTGAGTAAAAACGCTTGCGTTTGGGGAAGCATGTTGAGCTTGAAGTGGCGCTGTAAATGTGGTTTGCATTTGTGACCATTACTGGTGCTGTTTTATGTGAAAAAACTAAGTTTGGAGCTGAACTAGGATTTCAACGATTTTCAGTGCTCAGACGGTTTGCTGTGTTGTTTCAAGGCCAAGCACAGTGAAGCGAGTCAAGGCATTTATGATGAAAGTGCAGGGGCCTTCACTTTTTAACCCGTTACAATAGGTCACCAACCCCACCTCTCCCCAAATTTTAAGACCCGGACTAATAAGAACGAGCCAATGGGGTTTCACTGTACATCAATAACACATAAATATCAACATTCTGAGCACACGGGTTTATACACTCAGCACTTCCTTGGCATAGTGACATCACGATCCTGTGACAAGCTGGTCATAAGCTCATCTAGGGTTCTTCCCTCTGGGGCTCACTTCTCAGGTGAAAAGAAAAACAGGTCTAATTTCTATCATTTTGGTCTCAATTTCAGCATAACGCTTGTTCATAATGGTCATATACTCAGGGGCCCTAATTATATCACTAACTAAAACACAGTACCAGAACCTGACTTTGATTTTGGCTGCAAAACCATTTTAACTGCAGGTAGGAAAGCTGAAGGACTTACTCAAAAACTCCTTTGGTTTCCATTTCTCTCTCAGAAACAGTAGCCCAAGAATGCAACTAGCTGTGAAGGAAATCGTTCAGAAATCTCAAATTAATCCACAGCAACTACACAAATGCTGTCCCAATACAAAGCAGAACATTATTAAAATATTGCTGTTTAAGTGACTTTCCACTAAAGACATTAACACACATTACTCAGTATTTACTATGAGTTATTCACTATCTATTCACTACAGGTTATTCATTATCTACAATGGATTTTCAATAACGTCTATAAATTATTCAGTATCTAATATTAGATTTATTAGAGTTATTAAGAAACTGCAATTGATTTTCAGTACTGTATTTTCCCAATAATAGGCCACGGCTTATACAGGAGTTTTACAAACCTGAGTATCTAAAAACAAGAAAACGCATTTGCTAAAACTATAATTTAATACAAAAAGACGACGTCCCCAAATGATTAGTTGAATTTAAATGTACTGTTTACAGAAGCAATGAACAGTTCAAAAAGCTTAATTCTCACTTAATTCAACCTCTCTAAAACTTTTTCAGCCCTTTGCTACATTACATTACATCCTAGTGTATAATACAAGCTGGAAAAAGCTCCATTAAACACAAATTAAAGGAACCAAATGTATTGTTGGCTGGAAAAGTTTTTAATTTTTGTTTGAATAACTGGAGGGTGGAGGTACTGCAGTACAGCGATGTCAATCATCCGTCTACATGTAAATTCTTTTGTATAAAATTACCAACACTGACATGCTAACATTATTAGCTTCACCTTTCTTCAAATCCTTCAAAATCACATGTGCAAACATAATAGTTGTCGCTGAACAACTCAATATTGGGTTCATACTTGGACATTGCTTCACGAAAGCAACGACCTGGAGCTTAAATTCTGCAGTATAGCTCTTGCGTTGTGGCATGATATTGGTAAGTTGCAAATTTGATCAATTTAATTGTTTATGCTCAACTATGGTATAATGTCACTATTGTATAGAGCTGCTAAGGCTCCAGAGTCTCCAGATGTTTTTATTTCAGATCTGTAAATTCAGTAACACTGTGGCTAATAACTTAGTCTTAGTGTTTTAAACCATAAATAAGGTTTATAGAATGGGGCGGCCTATAATAAGGGGTGGGGAAATACAGTCTCTACTATTATTTATTTTGTATCCACTATGAGTTATTAAGTAACTACAATGGACATTCAGTATCTACTATGAATTATTTAGTATCTACTAAGAATTATTCAGTATCTACTATGAATTATTCAGTATCTACTATGAATTATTTAGTATCTACTAAGAATTATTCACTATCTACTATGAATTATTTAGTATCTACTAAGAATTATTCAGTATCTACTATGAATTATTTAGTATCTACTAAGAATTATTCAGTATCTACTATGAATTATTCAGTATCTACT